>CABHPH010154656.1:0-41795 GCA_902168325.1 Peromyscus nudipes | reverse complement strand
TCCATATGAGCTCCAATAAAGTCCTCACTCCGTAGATGAGATGACCTCAGAGGATATGGGTGCTGCCGGCAGAAGTCATTAGTGATGTCTGACCAAAGACAAAAATAATTCCTTTCAAAAGGTGAGGTGACATAAAGAATTCATGAGGGGCACTTCCTAAAAAGACAAGGATATTACCAGAGATGATTCAGTTAATTTTCTACTTGTTTTCAAATGACTACAGGTTCTATATTCTGATTTTCATAGAAGTCATTACTTTAAACTTATCACATACTTATTTTCAAGATGGAGTCTTTCTATGTAGCCAAGGTTAGCTTTGACCTCATAAATAGCCTCCCATCCCCACATCCTAAGTACTTGGAATGAAAATACATACCACCTCACTCAGCATTATTTGTGCATTTTAGAAAGCTTCAGAGCTTTATGATCTTATGCAATTGACTCATTACATAAACAAATAAAAAATAAACAATTTATAAATAAATTATTTGATGCAATCATTTCCCAAAGACAAATCCAGAGAGAAAGCAATAGGTAATGGACATTTCTCATGATAATCAAACTAGCTTAATTTTTATCCATGGATGTGTGCTTAAGTTATCCCAACAGATAAAGTATACACAGAAATCCAATTTTACACACATTCCTGTAGTCACGGGCAGTTAAAATTACAAAACAACTTTTTCTGGGGTGATTCTGCTCTCTCATTTTTTTCTCTATGGTACATAACTAAACATTATCAGTCCTGGTAGTATCTTTTCTTTTTCAATCTTGCAGTGAAAGACTCCTGATTTAGGTAGCATCATCTGAGAGCATAATTAAAGTGCCATTGCCCTGATACTGATAAAGGCAAAAAAGTTAAAGACGCCTCCTAACTGTAGTTTAGTTGGCTTTCTCCTCAAGTTTCTTTCTAGGACCACAAAGATTATAGACAACATGCCCTGTGTGTTTCTGAGAATCATTTGTAAGACATTATGGTGAAAATCCCAGAGGAAGATTATCCTACAAAACACAACATTACTATGACAACAGTGAGAGAGTAATGTTGAGTGTGTAACACCCACTAACTTCCTGAAAAGAGTGTAACCAGATTAACATGTTAAATCCAAGGGGCCTACAGAAAAGAAAGCAGTGTCAACCCCTCGTTCTTTGAATTCTTGTTCCTGAACCCTCTGGAAGGAGGAGAACTAGTAGAAGGAGGATGAAAAGGAGAAGGAGGAGGAGACAGACAAGGACAAGGAGAAAATGGACCGGGTAAAAGTGATGATTTGGTAGACGTATATTTCAAAGACAAAAATCATTTCAAGATAAAATGAGAGAAGACTGACATTGTTTCTCCATTGAGTTTATATTTTTTTGTTTTCCTTCAATTTTGAACTTCAGATATTTCTTTCTTCTTATCATTGAACTAATTCAATATTCGTCTATGATAATTCTATCTCCAAACATCTTGCAACTTGAAAAATTTAGCATGACAGAAAACTCTGGCAATATCTTCTTCCAAGTCCTCTTATAATGAGATTAAAAATGTAATGAGCATTGAGGGTTATGATGCTGATGGTCACTCCCATAATGAGCAAGAATCTCACAGGAGACCAGCCTAAATCAGGTCGCTTTCAGCATAAAACATAACTCATTTTTCTAATGAAACGTAAATGTGAGGTAGTAAAGTAATCACAGAAGAACTCTCATTAGGGTAGGAATATCAGCAAAGACAAAATAATTCAATACAGTCCCTGTAGGTTGTATAGGGAGATAACTCTACAATGTCTATATTCCAGAGGAATATGAAAAGAATATATTCAATTACCCTTTTTATAAGGTTAAGACTAGAGTTAATAAAAAATTCTCTGATACACATAGCCTAATGTTATATGGAGGTGCAAAGATATGCATGCATTACTCTTTCGTGTTAAAATTTCAAAAGATAATGACATAGAATGAGATTCCTACCCAAGAGGGTTTTTTTAGGTTAAATTTTAGTTATTATTTTTTCTTTCTCTTTATTAAGAAATTTTTTATTCATTTTACATACCAATTACAGAACCCCCATCTCTTCCCTCCTCCCTGATCTACCCCCCATCTCCTCCTCCAAAAAGGTAAGGCCTCCCATGGGAAGTCAGCAGAGCCTGGTACATTCAGTTGAGGCAGGTCCAAGCCACTCCCCCTGAATCAAGGCTGTGCAAAATGTCCCACCATAGGTAATGGGCTCCAAAAAGCCAGCTCATACACCAGGGATGGATCCTGATCCTACTGACAGGAGACCCCTAAGTAGACCAAGCTACACAACTGTCTTGCTTATGCAGAGGGCCTAGTCCAGTTCCATGGAGGCGCCACACCTGTTGGTCCAAAGTACATGAATTCCCACTAGCTTTGTTCAGTTGTCTCTGTAGCTTTGTTCAGTTGTCTCTGTAGTTTTCCCCATCATGATCTTGATGCCCCTTGTTCATAGAATCTTTCTTCCCTCTCTTCAACTGGACTCCTGGAGCTCTGCCTGGTGCTTGGCTGAGGATCTCTGCATCTGCTTCTATCATTTGCTGGATGAGGGCTCTATGATGTCAGTTAGGGTATTCACCGATCTGAATACTGGGGTAAGCCAGTTCAGGCACCCTCTCTACTATTGCTAGTCTCTAATCTGGGGTCACCTTTGTGGATTCCTGGGAACTTCCCTAGCACTAGGTTTCTCCCTATCCCCATGATGTCTCCCTCTATCAAGATATCTCTCCTGTTCTGTCCCTGTTCCATCTGGACCATCCCATTCCCTTATGTTCTCATGCCCTATCCCCTACCCTCTATTGCCCCCCTCCAACACCCAGTTTACTCAGGAGCTCTCATATATTTCCAAATATAATATTTTTATTAGTGTTTTTGAGAATTTCATATATGCATTCAATGTATTTAATGACACTTGTTCCACACTCTCCCTCCTAATTATTCTCAAATCTACTCTCCCACTCTTACCCTCTCCTAACACCTATCCTTTTATTTTTAAATAGCCTATGGAATCTAATTTGTGTTGTCCATATAATCATATATCTGGGGCAATTCAATGGAGCATGGGAAACTTACCATGGGCCTCGCCCACAGTGAATTCTGACTCTATAGCAGAAACCATCAGCTGTAAATATCTCTTCAGCTAGGGGTGGGAGCTCATGACGCCCTCCCCCTCCATCTTTTTTCACGTTACAATGTTGACTGGCTTGATTTTGTGTAGGTCTTATATGAGTGGCCGCAGCTGTAAGTTTCTGAGTAGAGCAGTGCTGTTATGTCTGTATTATACTGTTTCACCCTAGGCTTTTCTAAT
This sequence comes from Peromyscus nudipes, assembly GCA_902168325.1. Taxonomy (NCBI): domain Eukaryota; kingdom Metazoa; phylum Chordata; class Mammalia; order Rodentia; family Cricetidae; genus Peromyscus; species Peromyscus nudipes. Next base: position 38,491 of record CABHPH010154656.1, on the reverse strand, counting down.
CTGTTTGTTAAAATCTTTCCACTTCCTTTTCAGCAGCATTCCCTAAGAACTTAGGAGAGTGGGTAGAATGTAGATGTCACATTTGTGGCTGAGCATTCCCCAGATACTTATTTTCTGCATTTTGACCAGTTGTGATTCTGCATTACCTGACTACTATCCACTGCACAAAGGAACTTCTCTGATAAGGACCGAGAGGTATATCAATCTATACAGATATAGAGATATGAATGTAAAGTACAGTTTTATACTGTATTAAGCAAAATAGTAAACACAGTTTCATCCATGGGGCCTCTGAGTTCTTGATCAAAATTCCAGTTTCTGGTACGTATTTCCTCCTTCAGAGGGGATCTTAAATCCAATGACAAATCAATTGCTTACCCCTCATAACATTCATGTCACTATTGCAGGCATGGACATGTTTTTTACCACATTTGTTCGTATTGAACATAATAGGTTCACAACTGGAAGATGTCGATCTTTTCCCCTAAACAGCCTGCAGAACACCTTCTAGGAGAGAGGAAGACACCTACTCATTTCTAACTTGTATTCTCTATGTCCTGTGACCAAGCTGTATGGTATCTTCAGCAGTAGAATCTTACCAGTAAGGTCTTGTGGAAGACCAATAGACATAACCACATCTTGTATTATTTGGAGGATCTCTGAAGCATTCCCGATCAACAGTTTAAGAGGAGCTATTCTACACTTGACATGGGACTTTTTTTTGTCAACCCATGGCTTCTATGAGGAGCATTATTAGAGTTACCCTTCCTATGAGTTTTAAGAGGGATGAATAATAACACAAAAAATCTTTTTTTGTTTGTTTTTTGTTTGTTTTTGTTTTTTCGAGACAGGGTTTCTCTGTGTAACTTTGTGCCTTTCTTGGATCTCGCTCTGTAGACCAAGCTGGCCTTGAACTCACAGAGATCTGCCTGCCTCTGCCTCCTGAGTGCTGGGATTAAAGGCATGTGCCACCACTGCCCGGCTAACAAAAAATCTTTACCAGATAATGTTCTCAAAGAAATGCAGCCCAGCATTAATTATCAACCTACCAGTCAGTAGTTCCTCCTATGACAAGATCCCAAAGATGGTTAGAAGAAAAGCTTTTCACCTGCCAATCAATCACCAGCTACTAGAATTTTTATAAAATTTAAATACCAAAAAAGTATGTCAAGATGATCCTGAAGATAGAAGGAAAAAGATAAATAAAAGTGGAACATCCTATATGGCCACAAATTCAGAAGAGATCATCTACAATAAAACTTTCCTTGGAGAAAATGTCACTACTTAGTTCTGTATGTGTTTCAGTAAGGATATAAAGATGCATGTATTTTTCCTGAACCTATAAAGTTTTGCTGCTATTTCTATGTTGGGTAAACACATAATAAGAATTTACCTCACAAAACCAATTATCTCACTACCTTCAGAATGGCTCCCTTTAACCAATTCCCTTTGGTTTTGTCAAGAAACAATCAATGCGGGAATCAGAAGAGTTGTGAAATCCTTGAGTTTGGTTTACATTTTAGAAGAGGTGCTCTAAGTCACAAAGCACTGCCTTCAGCCTATCGTTGCAAGAGATATCTCAACAATAGATAAGGACCTCACAAGTAACCATAGAAAACATAAGGTCTTTCCAGGAGGAATTTATTTTGATGTGCACCTTCAGTCAAGTGTTAAATCATGAGCTTTGTTGATGGCTGCTGTAAATTGTCACTTGTGGGGTGCTCCAGGATATCAAAGGAAATCAAGCTTATCTTGATTAATCCAGCTATTTTTTTATTACTTTTAATGGGATGGAACTGATTGTGTCACAGTGCTGTGGGACTGTACTGAAGGTTAGCAATTATATCTAAGGTGTGTTTTGATAGTAAAAAAAAAATGAATTGTCATTAATTAATTTCTCCATGCTTTTATTCAGAAATATAAAAAATGCACCCACAAACAAATCCATTTTAATCCACTCATACATAGTTTTGTCTGCCTTTGTTGTTACACTTGTGATTTCAGTGTTCTGTGTAGTAGCTCCAAATTGGCAAATGTTGGCTTGGTTTTGGTTGTTCTTACTTGTTTATTGCTTGTTTTATTAGAATAGAAAACAATGGTTTTTACTGTGACATTTTTCACAGATATATACCATTGATCTTTGCTTTCCTCACATTTATCCCCCATTAGCGTATGTTTATGGTCACATACATAGTACATATATATTTAAATCTAGGTTTCACATATGAGAGAAAACATGGAATTTGTCTTCCTGAGTCTGGCTTATTCCATTTAGCATGATGCTTTGCTTCTATTTCCCTGAAAATGTTTAATTTTATTCTTCTTTATGGATAAATAAAACTATATATATATATATATCACTTCTTCACCCATATACCTGTTAATGGTATATGCTGGTATATTCAGTCTTCAGGACTAAAGCCATCTCTTAAGTGTTGTGGGTAATATTGGTGAAATTACTAAGGCTACCCACTACAGGTAAAATTTTTGATGACCTCAAAAGAGTTACTATTTATGTCCCTCCAAGATAGGTCATAATTAATAAATACTATGGCTACATTTGCTTACACACTGAGATTGATTTTTTATTTATTTTACTTTTATGTCCTCACTGAGTTAAATGTATTTGGAACTTAATATACTGTCTCTCCAAATCTGTACTATGAGTACCTCGTTTCATATTCCTGCTAGGTTTTAAATCTTAATTAGAATACTTAGAAATTCCTGAATTAGCAGTTGACTTTTTACCCAACCCACAAAGCAGGATATTACTATTTGACAAATGTATTAAAGTTAAGATAAATACTCTAATTCCTTATCATCATAAGTTAAACTGACTGTAACTTGAAATATAGTGTGAAAATAGGCTGCAAATGGATGGTTCTTCACGTATTGTACTGAATTATTCTCAGAAGTACATGGCATCATCTGTGCAGCTTATACTATGAATAAGTTTGAGACATTTTTCATAATAAACAACCCTATACATAAATATGAGTCAAAACAGCAACTTGATTCCAGCTACCTAATGTACTGTGTTCACAGAACTGAAATTTCTACAAAGAAGTTTCCATTCAAGAAACACACCGCAGCATTTGTTAAAAGTAAGTCAGAGCTAGGAAACTCCTGCAGAAGAAGCTCCTAAAACACAATAGATAACAGGAAACAAACAGGTATATTCAAAGATGGCCTGTGTATTTGGCTTTAAACTTCCTATTAGGAAAACAAACAAACAAACAAAAACCAAAGTCAGCTAATCATAACATCTGTAAGTTACTGACAAATGGAAAAACCCAGCCTTTGTGTACTTGTTCCCTCTGGATATTTCACTGAGATTGACTCAGCCACATTTTTCCTTTGTCATTGCCTATCTTGTATGTGTATGTTTAACTACAGCTTAAATTTTCAATACTGTTCTTACCAAAGGTAGATGTACGTCTATTGTTCTAGTTTATTGGTTAATGCAAATTCAGATAAAATGTTAGTGCAAAACAACTGAATTTTAAAAATACTCTAAATTCTTAGCTCTTTGGTGTCTGGTATAAAATTTCTGCAACCAAACCTGAGAAATGAGTGAGCATCGTCCTGTTTTGGAAATTATTATTTACATTTATTCTAAAACAATGTTTGCATAAGATGGAAGGACCATGATATACTAAGGACATGCAAGTCACTTGTGAGAAGAGCTGCAGGAGGCAATGGGATGGGGTAGAAAGTGTCTTCTTACCAAGCACTTCCCTAATTTTCCACATTTGTGTGTGTGTGTGTGTGTGTGTGTGTGTGTGTGTGTGTGTGTGTGTAAGAGAGAGACAGAGAGCAGGAAGAAAGTGTCAGATCCCCTTAGACCAGAACTATAGGCAGTTGTGAACCACATCCCATTTTCAGGTCTTTGTTTTTAAATTTTTGAAATGAAATAATGTGAGCAATACTAGAATGGGATTATCTAGTGATAGGAAAGTAATTGACCCTCTCAGCCTGTCAATCTTTCCTGGGCAAGGCAGATACATATATAAGCAAAATAGAACATGTGCTCAAATGCATCACAATCAAATGAAGATTTTAGTTGAATATTTCTCTTATTCCATAACCACAACTCTGTCCTTTGTTACAGTGAAAGAAATCAATTAGTCGTTTCATAACAATTACTTGGCACAATGCCTAACTAATGGTGCTCATATATGTAGTCTAATAAAGATGTGGTTAACAATAATTATAGCAGATATGGTGAACTTTTACTGAGACCTCACTATAATGCTTAATACTTAATAAGTTTGAATATGTATCACTGGGGCTCTTACTCAAGGATATTCCCTTGAATCTGGGCTCCATAGTCAACATTCTAGTGGCAGCTACAACATATTCAAATTACAAACCTTCTGCCTTTTGCAAATGCTTAACTTAATACTTCCAACACAAGAGCAAAAGTGACAGGTGGGGCTAGAATATTTCTGACTGGCAAAAAAAAAATACAGGACCCTTGGGTGAATGCTTATACCTGTCTTTGGTAAAAACATACCAAATGTGGGACATGTAATGAGATTTTCATAGGAGAATTCCAGAAACTCAAATAAGTTAAACTACAAATTTAGGATTTAATGTATTTATTGTTGTTATTTTGTGTGTATGAGTGTTGGCAACTTATGTCACAATGCGCATGTGAAGGGTTGAGGACTTTTAGAAGTTGATTTTCTCCTTCCATCAAGGGACCTAGGGATTAAACCCAGGTCATCAGGCTAGCGAGGCAACCACCTTTATCCACTGCACCGTCACAGCAGCCCTAACTTACTTTTTAAGTCTGAGAATCCCAGCATGGAGAAAAATATCTGTCTGAATCACAACTGTCACTGTCTTATGTACTTCCTGAGGTAAGCCACACAGAGATAAGTATGATGACACAGGATGAACGGGGCATTGCTGGGAGTTGGCTAACCCTGGACGTCTATTCGCTAGGCCACCTCCCCTGGAAAAGAGTACACTTTCATCACTGCTTTACAGACACATTCGGGAACAGCAAAGCAAACCTAGGGAATATCTCAGTCTTTCAAAAATGGTAATGTCTGTCTTACAAGCAGTTTAGAAGTGAATTTGAGGTTCTACTGTAGTGGAGGGAATAAATTGTTTTCATGGTTCCAAAGTGTCGCCTGACAGTCTGCAGCAATCACTGGATGATTTTGAGGTGTTCTGTGATGTTGAAGCTTTCGGTGTAGTATCAGGAGATAGAAGGGACGTGCAAAGAAAAAAATAAGGAAAAGCGTATTAAAGAATGAAGACAACCTGATCTAAGTCCTGACTGTGGCAGCTACAAGTCGGCTAAGTGCAGCTTCAGCATGTGTACCAACTCTGCAGGTAAAAAACAAGCTCTCTCCAGGAAAGTCTGAGGTTTGTTTTGTTTTCATTTTCTTGATTCAGTATGAGGAATATTTTCCTTCCCCAAACACATTAAACAAATATAGTATGGAAGATAATATTTCAACACAGTGACTTCAAGCTAAGACATATTTGCCAATTCACTTGACACTGAAGTTTCCATTTAGAGACTCTCATAAAGAATGAATTGAATAGAGTTGCATTTGGAATGAACTTCAATTATTTTGTTTTACATATAGATGCTGAGAGAGATGACAAGACGGCATTACCTAAGAGAGCAGTTGGTTCCATCTATGTGCTATTCACCTGTGTTTTAGGATCACTAGATCAACAAGACCAGAGATTAATAGAAAATTAACCAACAATTTCTCACTCTAATGATGTAATTTATGTTTTGACAAACCAATCAAAATGCAAAATTTGCTTCTCAGCCCACTGCCTAAGATCAAGTGCAGATAATAAAAAGGAAAACAACTGGTTGTAAAGGAAATAAAATTTGAGTGGTTCTATATCTGCTCTTGGGGGAAATACGAAGGAGGCTTTTATTTCAATATGAAGGGGATTTCTATGTGAGGAATATATGTAGTGTAGTTTAGGGTCAAAATCACCATAAGCCCCCTTGAAGATAATGGATTGAATAATGAATTTCCAAAGAGAAGCACTTTGCACCCTTATTAATTTGATCCTTCAGTTAATATTCAACCTTTGTTATGATAAATTTCACATACAACCCATGCTAATTTACTTGATAAGTATTGCCTATGTCTTATGTAACTTCTTTTTGTTATTCAATTGATGTGTTTTTCTATCTTTGAAAATTATTTTCCTTAGATTAGAATGCAAAGCATCATAATTTCCCCATTAAAACTAATAGAACCATATTTATGTATTTATATTTAATAGCTCTTCAGTTAGAGGAAGGGTTATCAGGGATGGATGAAGATCATTAGAAGAATGGCCTTTCTGAAGCCCTCCTTCATTTCAACATCACTGTGGCCCCGTGGGTGCATATTATCTCTATTTCTGTTTTTATTATCCTCCTCATCACTGGTGTTATCATCATCATTGTAATTACTTCCATTTTAATCATAATTCTCAGATTAGGAAACTGAAGCAGAAAGTAGTTTGGGGACTTGCCTAAGACTGCATAGCAAATAGCTAACAGCCAGGATTATGCGTCAAATCTACCTGGCTCAAGGGCCAGTGCCAACAGTATTAGATCAAATGAGCAAACACAAAATTACATATTGGAAGAGTTGAGCACGGTGGTATGTGCCATTAATCCCAACACTGAGGAGTCTGATGTAGGGTAGCTGTGAATTACAGGATAGGCTGGGCTATATAGCAAGAGCTTATCTCAAAGGTTAAAAAAAAATTAGTTACACGACACAATTTATACTTTGATAATTCACTTATAAAACATTGACATTACACAACATTTAGGGCCAGAAATATTGCTCAACAGGATCTTGTCAAGGAAGCTAGTGACCTGAGCTTAATCTCAAGGACTCACATGCTGGAAGGAAAGAACAAACATCTACAAGTTGTCTCTGAACTCCAAACATGAGTCATGGCACACTCACTTCCACGTATACACACACATGCTTACACATAACATAAATAGATACATGGATTTTTTAAAATATGTACTATAGTGCAAAGTGAAACTGATTATAAGGAAAGTAAAGCTTCAGATGACCCTGCATATATTCTATGAGGTACTAAAGAATAACCCAACCAGGAAAAATGCAAAATCACAAACAAGTTCAATCAAATCACTTCTTTTTCTGTGTATTTCATATACTTAAGTTTTTATATGAGACTATATTTGAGAAACAATTGCATAGAGCCAGGTATGGGGGTGCACACCTTAATCTCAGCACTCAGGAGGCAGGGGCAAAGACATCTCTGTTGGATCTACATAATGAGTTCCAGACCAGCAAGGACTACATTGTGAGCCCCTATCACAAATGAAACTTAATTGTATTATATTTTACAAATCTGCAATACAGAATGTATTACAAATACATAATACAGAAATTAGGATGACATTTTTTAATGTAATGTGGTAATCAACTCTGAAAGTCTCACCTCTTTGACTCTGTGTAGCTTATAAAATAATGTTTATCCTTGGTGTCCACACACTGATAGCTAGCAACCACTTTTGAGATACTTCAGTCCAAACCGCATGTTTTCTGAGCATTTAAAATATTTAGGACCTCCTCTGGGTTTTCTCATTCATTATGTCAGTCATTTAATTGCCTCACTTTATATTGGTAACAAGCATTTGAGAATCTAATACAAACCACAAATCTTCACTCTCAAGGAAAAGCTTACATCTCCATACATAGTCTATGTAGAATCATATATGACCATATGAAAGCGCAAGTGCACATCTTGTGGCATGCTGTTTAAGTTCTCAGACACATCAGCAGGAGTAGGTTGTGCTTTGTGTATGCAATGGTAAACTAACACGGGAGGATAACTCTGATTTGCACCTGCATCCAATGGTGAAAAAACAGCTCTTCATAAATGAGTTCAAGTTGCTCATCTAACAAACTTCAGTGATTTAATTGACCATCTTTTATTGAAAAATCAAGTGTTCTCAAAAATGTCTTATTTTTTCTGCAAATGTTGAACAGGTATAATTTTAGAGCCCCCGTCTATACAAACCAGAGTGCTGTTCTCATAATGCATAGGTAGGAATACAAAGGAGGGTTATTTAATCAGTATCTTGTTACTGTCTTGCCCCCTCCATCCTACTGTATGTGTGTTACATGTACATACAAGGATAAGTGTTTGAACAGGTTCACTTGACTGCATTGGCATGTAGAGACCAGTGAATAGTCCTCTATCACTCTCTACCTTATTTTTTTAAGACATAGTCTCTCACTGAACCTAGGGTTCACCATTTTGGTTAAACTGACCAAACAGTGAGCCTTTGGAATCCTCCTGTCTCTGCCCCTCAGCACAGGGGTTACAGTCAGGGCTTATATCATGTGGATGCTGGGGAATGAAACTCAGATCCTAATGCTTGTGCTTGCGACAAGAACTTGACCTACTGAGCTATCTTTCCATCCCATTTCCTATTTTGTGAGAGGTGAGTCAGGTGGAAGCCAGTGTCTTATTTATTCATAGTTTGGTAAGAATGTGGCAATTCACTGATCAATTTACCAATGAGATAAAACACATTATGGAAAAAAACCCTCTAGTAAGAAATTCCTGTTCAGAATCAAAGAATAATGCAGCTTTGTGAGAATAGCCTAAAACATTAAAAAAAAAAAGAGAGAGAGAGAAAGGCTCCTTCATGGAAGGAAAATGGTAAATACTGAAAAGTCACATACAAACCCTGTGCTCTTATTATGACATCTAAATTCAAAGCATCATCTCTCTTTTGCTTGCTGCTGTTATTTGTAATTTGTCATTGAAGCTTATCATTACTCTTTTACCTTTTCTGGATATATTCCCCCATACAACCCTTAAAAAAGCAAGCTACTGCTTTGATTTTTCTGGCACTATAATTGTTTGCTAGTTTCCTATGTTCAGTAAGTTTCCTCCAACTGTTTAAGTTGTGTACTACTTCTCCTTAAAACCCATTAGATCCCCTTTCCATGTCACCAAGCTCAGCACCAGGTCACCTTCTATGTAGGTCTATACACATCGTCATCCTGGTTTTCTCCTTTGGCTTTCCCAGCATTAACATGCTGTGTGTTTTCCTTAGTTCATCTTTTCAAAGAAAAACTATAGAAGTCATGTAACTTGTCAGGACAACTGGAGCAACTCTTCTTGCACAGTTCCTTTACAAGTGATACATTTTTATTTCAAGTTATTCACATCTTTGTATTAAGATATTTTCATAGCATTATTTAGAACAAGGGTTCTCTAACATGGGGTCAAAAGCTCTTGGGGTGTCAAACAACCCTTTCAGAGGAGTTGCCTAAGATGATCAGAAAACACAGATATTTACATTACAGTTCATAACAGTAAAACAATTACTATTTTAAAGTAGCAACAAAAATAATTTTAGGGTTGGAGTCACCACAATATAAGGAACTGTATTAAGTTACAGTATTAGGAAAGTTGAGAACACTGGTTTAGAACAAGACATTCTATTACTGTCACACCAAGTTGAGATCTTAATAAGAAGTAACCTTCTTCAGTCATCCCAAACACCAAACATCTTCCCCATTGAGGTGACTAACTCAATGTTTCAGGAGTATGTTTGGGGAGAATCTCTGTGTGTAAGTTTTACTCTCTAAGCAGAACATGTGAAGAACAGATCAAGCTTCCTTCTGTTTCCATGAAGCATGCATAGAAAGTAAAAGTTCTTCAGAGGAAAGAGCAGTTATGATATGGGGTAGATGCTAAATAGTGAGGAAGAAAAGATAAAAGTCTTTCATAAAGACCATAGCATCTGATACATGCTTATTTCACTTTATTCTCATCCAACCGTTGATAATAGGCATAAGTGTGTGGAACACGAGGAACTAAGAAGGAATTTGTTCAAAGCTATAGAGACATCATTTGGTTCATCAAATTCTTTCAAAATTTGCCCAAACTTCACAAGGTAAGCTATATTTCTTTAATTGAATATATGTCAAATTTATTATTCAGTTTTTAATTTCTTGGAAGGGTATAAAAGCTACTCCTTCTGATATTCTAAAGTATAGGATCTGTAGCATTCCCTTAATCAACTGCATCTATTCTTTAAATGATCTTTGGAGTATAAAGATAGATTAATTTAATCCATAGGCAAAAGTAGAGAATTCTTTTTACTTTGATGTAATGCATGTAATGTCTTGTTATTTTTGATTCAAAGAATATTAGGAGATGTGATGAGAGGTTAACACATGGAAAGTGGATATCTCTGTCTTAGAGTTTCTTTTTATCTTTTTTCTTTTGGTTTTTTGAGACAGGGTTTCTTTGTGTAGTTGTGGTGCCTTTCCTGTATCTCACTCTATAGACCAGGATGGCCTTGATCTCACAGAGATCCACCTGGCTCTGCCTCTCCAGTACTGAGATTAAAGGCATGTGCCACCACTGCCCAGCTTTTAGTTAGGGTTTCTATTACTGTGAAGAGACACCATGACAATGCCAACTCTTTTTTTTTTTTTTTTTTTTTTTTTTGGTTTTTCTAGACAGGGTTTCTCTGTGTAGCTTTGTGCTTTTCCTGGAGCTCACTTGGTAGCCCAGGCTGGCCTCGAACTCACAGAGATCTGCCTGCCTCTGCCTCCCGAGTGCTGGGATTAAAGGCGTGCGCCACCAACGCCCGGCCAATGCCAACTCTTACAAAGGAAAACATTTAATGGGAGCTGGCTTACAGTTTCAGAGGTTTAGTTCATTTTGATCATGGCAGTTTGCAGGCAGACATGGTGCTGGAGAAGGAGCTGAGAGTTCTATTATCTTGATCCACAGGCAGCAAAAGGACACTGAGCCACACTAGGCCTCAAAGCCTGCCCCCACAGTGACACACTTCCTCCTACAAGGCCACACCTACTCCAAGAAAGCCACACCTCCTAATAGTGTCACTCCCTAAGGGCCAAGCTTTCAAACACATGAGTCTATGGGGGCCATTCCTACTCAAACCATCACATTCCACTCCCTGGTTCCCATAGGCTTGCAGGCATACATAATGCTGAAATGCATTCTGTCCAACTTCAAAAATCTCCATAGTCTATAACAGTCTCAACCCTGTTTAAAAGTTCAAAGCCCAATTTCTCGCCTGAGATTCATGGCAATCTCTAACTGTAATCCCCTATAAAAACAAAAATTAAAAAGCAGATCACATACTGCCAACATACAATGACATGGGATATATATTACCATTCCAAAACATAGGGAAGGGAGCATAGTAAGGAAATACTATACCAATCAGGACCAAAAACCAGCTAAATAAACTCCAAACTCTGCATCTCTATGTCTGATGTCAAAACACTCCTCAGATTTCCAACTCCATTCAGCTTTGTTGACTGCAACATACTTCTTTCTCTTGAGCTGTTTCCTCTCCCTGTTATCAGCTTTCATTGGCAGGTATCCTATGACTCTGGCATCTCCAACATCTTAGGGTTTTCAAGGAAATCTAGGCTTTACCTTTGCAGCTTCATACAATGACCTCTCTGGGCATCCGTTCAGGGACACCCCTACCATATGCCTGGACTCAGTAGCTTTTCTAGTCACAGAGGGAGATTTTATAACCCCTTTCTTCTATCCTTGACTCTAAAGTCAGAACCACGTGGCCAAAGCCTCCAACTTCACTGCTTGCTGGGGCTGGAACATGGCCCCTTTGTTCAATTACATCTCTATCAGCTTTCTCTCCACAACATACTAAAATTCTCCTCTGAAAGCCTCTACAGTTCAAAGCATCCTCAGCACCACTGTCTTCCATGTTCCTACTAGGATGGCCTGTTTAGCCCCAAATAAAGTGTTCAAATGCTTTTCTATTCCACAGTCACAAAGTCCACATTTCTCCAAACAAAAGCATGGTCAGACATATCACAGCAATATCCAGTACCAATTTTTGTCTTAGTTAGGGTTTCTATTGTTGTGAAGAGATACCACAACAATGCCAACTCTTATAAAAGAAAACATTTAATAGAGGCTGGCTTACAGTTTCAGAAGTTTAGTCCATTATTGTCATGGCAAGAAGCATGGCAATATTCAGGCAGACATGGTGCTAAAGAAGGAACTGGGAGATCCGCAGGCAGCAGAAAATAATTGAGCCACACTAGACCTCAAAGCCTGTAGCAACAATGGCACACTTCTTTCAAAAAGGCCACACCTTTTCCAACAACCTCCTAATAGTGCCACTCCCTTAAGACCAAGCATTAAAACACATGAATCTATGGAGGCTATTCTTATTCAAACCACCACAATACCCTAAGCTCACTAGGGTCTAGAAAAACAGCAAAAAAGAGATAACATGTTTGGAAAAGCCAACTGCTAAGAGTCTCAGAAAGTAAGTAAATTCAAGGAATTTATGCAGAGCAGATAAGGTTCAGCTGACATGTATGTCCATGTCTAGTGTCTCTCTCCAGCATTCTAATGATTATATATCATATTTACTCAATCTATCCAAACATTGTAAGTGGAATTACAGTGAATTGTGGTGGAATTATGGTCCTCTGTTGCTTATCATATAATTGGACAAGCAAGATGAACTATATAACAACAAATGTCATAAAAGTTATGGAATATTACAATTGGAAAGAGCATAAAGTAATATTTTGTAATTTGTTTTGCTTTGTTTTATTGTTTGTTTCCCTGTGTAATTTTGGCGCCTTTTCCTGGAACTCACTCTGTAGCCCAGGCTGGCCTCAAACTCACAAGTGATCCACCTGTTTCTGCCTCCCGAGTGCTGGGATTAAAGGCATGCACCACTACTGCCCAGGTTGTAATGTTATTTTTAAGGTATGAGAGAATTGAAACCTAAGCTCATGTTTCTTCAACTTTATAAAGTAGACATAAGACCTAAATCAGAAATCCCAGTTTTATGTAACTTTATACTGCCACAGTTTTTAAACTCTCCCACCCTCACCATCAGGTTCCTTCAATATGCAATATACCATGAAATTAGATATCAGTCAACTTAAGATGGAATTTTTGGAAATGAAAAAAAAACCCATGCAAAATGAACGCTTTAAATAATAGGACTTGACCTGTTCTCAGGTGAATTTAATCTTTTCTCTAGGGCTGAGTTGCTTTCCTCCCTCAGTTAGCTTGCCTTTTAAACTAATTTTGTAGCTTGTGAGGTGACTATTTTCATTTTCCAATTTGTAAGTCCTTTTCCATTTTCCAGATCATTACCATTTAAGATGTTCTGATCATCCTTCTTGAGAGTTTTTGTGGTAATTAAAGGAAGTCCTCTGAAGGGTCCTTGACCTTAGGTAGTCCTTGTGGCATGCTCAGACCATCACTAGGCTCAAGAGCCTGCTCACTATCCCACCACCACTGCAGTGCCTTAGAGGACATACTTTGATTTACTCATTCACAGTCATTAAATCCTCACATTGTGCCAAGCACCACGGCCATCACTGGGTCAGTGCACTGTCTACAGAAGGAAATAAAAACTACAACATATTCTAATAAAACCTGTGATAAAAACAAAACATTTACCAGATTCTGTGTGAGCCCTGTGTGACAGGGTCAGACAAGGAATTCTTAGCAGAAGACAGCTGCATTTATATGGCATATCAAATACAAATCATAGAACAGTGCCCAGGATCTCTGTGACTTTTTCGTGTGCCCCACGGAAGCATGACACCTTTAGCCAATAAAATAATAAATTCTCTTTATTCTGATTCCAAATGTCTGAAACTCTTTCCATATCTCTATTCTAATCCTATCATAGTTATCCAATAATGCTATTATAATCATCCAAGCTTTTATCATCTCTCACCCAAATAATCCTAAGTATTCTCCATGTTTCTATTCTTGCTCACTGAAATTCACTTTCTTCTAGCAGCTATGTTTATTTTTTGAATGATGATGATGATGCCTGTGTGTGTGTGTGTGTGTGTGTGTGTGTGTGTGTGTGTGTGCATGCGCGCTCATGTGCGCATGTACTCCTCAAACATAAGCATACAACAGCACATGTGTAAAGGTCAGAAAACAGTTCCTAGGAGTTTGTTTCTCTCCTTCAACTGTGGATTCCAGGAATAAAACTCAAGTCATCAGATTGACAGGCCAAGCACTTTTACCTGTGTCACTAGCCTCCAGAGTTGTTTTGTACAGAAGTTAAACCCTTCATTGATTTTGCACTAAATTTAGAAAAAAACTAAATTTAGAAAGAAAAACATATTTAATGTACCCTACCTATGATCCAGCATTTGAATTCCACTCCTCACCTCTTATTTTCCTTTCATTATTTCTCTGTACAAGGCATCTTGTATAGATGGACAGCTGGATTTTGCATTATTATGCAATTTTACCTCTAGATGTATTCATGAGGCTGTTTTGAGACTTAATTGAGCAGGGAAGATCTACCTGGGTGTTTGTGACACCACCATTTCATGGGCAGGGGTCCCCAGATAAATAGAAGGGGAAAGCTTATTGAGACCATCATTCATCTTTCTCTGCTTCCTGACTGCAGGCACCATGAGGCCAGCTGGATACACTCCTGACGCCATATCTTCTGCACCATGATGAACTGTACTGTTGAATTGTGAGTCAAAATAAACCCTTATTTCATTGTTTCTTTTATTGGTCATTTTGTCACGATGATGAGAAAAGTAACTGATACACATTATTTATTCTATTTCCAAAACACAAATTTCTTCTTTTCTATCATAAAGACCTGCATAAGAACTAAGCTGTTCTCATAGTGACTGGGAAGCAGGCTCAGACAGGAAGAGACCAAAGAAAAGACACATCCTTCAAAGACACATATCCAGTGACCTACTTCCTCCACCAGGGTCTCACCTCCTAAAGGCCACTACACTACAAATGCAAGGATGGAGTCTTCCTTTGCTGGTGTTAACATCCTCTGGTACAGCCATGTTTAGTAGCTGCCATCAGAAGTCCAAGGATTAAAGACACGAGCCCTCAGGATGATTTTCATAATCCAAACATGAGGCTATGTTGCTATAGTGATAAAATGTTTATTTTTAATGATAGTGTAGATTATCAGAAATATTATGTTATAAAGATTTGACATACCTGGTCAGGTCAACATTATCCTCTACTGTACTTTTTATGTGAAAACTTGATAGCAATTTATTTTTTCATTTATTCTTTCTTTACACAATACATCCTAACCATAGCCTCCCTGCCTCCCCTCCTCCCAGTGCCCTCACACACCTTCCGTCTTCCCCAAATCCACACTGTTCCTCTATTTCCCTCCAGAAAATATCAGGCCTCACAGTAATATCAACTAAACACAACATAACAAGACACAACAAGACTAGACATAAACCCTCAGATCGAGGCTGGACAAGGTAACCCAGCAGGAGGAGAAAGGTTCCAAGAGCAGGTGAAAGAGTCAGAGACATCCCCACTCCCAATGTTATAAGTCCAACAAAAATCCCAAGCTAAAGAACCACAGTATGTATGCAGAGTGCTTAGTGTAGACCCATGTAAGCTCCATGGTTACAGCTTCAGTCTCCGTGAGTCCCTATGAACCCTGCTTAGTTGATTTTGTGGGCCATGTTTCCCTGGTGTCCTTGACTCCTCTGGCTCCTACAATACTTCCTCTCCCTCTTCTGCAAGGTTCACTGAGCTTCAAATACTGTTTGGCTGTGGGTCTCTGTATCTGCTCCCACCACTACTGGAGGAAACCTCTCTGATGATGATTGAGCTAAGCACCAATCTATGAGTATAGCAGAATATCATTATGAATCATTTCATTGACATTTTGCTTTTTTGTCAGTCATGTTTGGTTCTACCCTAGGTCTCTGAGCTGCCCAACCTCCAGAACTGGAAACAACCTAGATGTTTCTCAACTGAAGAATGAATTAAAAAAAAATGTGGTGTATTTACCCAAAGGACTATTGCTTAGCTGTTAGAAAAAAATAACATCATGAAATTCACAGGCAAATTGGTGGAACTAGAAAAAAAATCATCCCGAGCAAGCTAACCCAGATCCAAAAGGACAAATGTGATATGTACTCACTTATAAGTGAATATTAGCTGTTAAGTAAAGGATAATCACACTACAGTCCACAGACCCAGAGAAGTGAGATAAAGAGAAGTGTAGGGGGGAATCCATGGCTCTCCCTGGGAAGGGAAAATTGAACAGATTTTGTGAGTGTACTGGAGACAAGTGGGGATGGGAACAGGAGGGATCAGGTGAAGAAGGGAAGGAGAGAGTATGGAGAGATCTGATCGGCATTTAGGGGGCAATGTGGAAATCTATTGCAGTGGGAACTTCCTGGAACCTGTGAGATTGACCCAGTGAAGACTCCTAGTAATGGAGGATATAGAGCCTGAACCAGCCATCTTCTGTAACCATGCTAGGCTCCTAGTGGTAAGACTTGAGCACCAACCCAGGCACAAAACTTAAACCCTACAATGTGTGTATCCTGCCTGTAAGATGCTCTCCAAAACAGTGGTTCAGAGCTTGTGGGCGTGGTCAATCAAGGACTTCTGGACCTTGAGGCCCACGCCAGACATTCCCCTATCGTACTTTTAAGAAGTCTTTGGAGAGTATGTATAGACATTAATACTCTATAAATTAGTACTTTTCAAAAAGGCAATAAAAGCAAGAAATATATATCAAGGCAGAAAAAAAATGATTGGACACATAGAGGCACTGAAATTCACTTGTTATCATTAAGTATGTTTAAAAAAATATTTTAACTTCTCTTCAGATCCATTGAATTTTCCCATCTTCAACAGCATAGGGAAAATACAAGTTCTTATCTTCTTTACCTTAATTTGTATTCAACTACACAATATATTGTTTGTATTAGAACATCAATTTCTAAACACATATCTGAAGATGGATGCTATTGAATGCATTATGGTTTGTATTTTGAGAAATGGCAACTACTAAGAAACCTCTATTTATTTTAAAAAGTTCTTTTTTTCATCAAAATTGCATGTGTGAACTCAAAATAAGCACTTCTGATCCAGGGTCCTCTTCTTGCTACTGCTTTTAAACACAAAGGCTCAAAGTTATTTTTTTTTAAAGGAATGTATATAAGCCAAAGAATTATGAGTATGCATGCATGTAACAATGCAACAAAATACCACATAAACACATATTATACTAGAAAAGTTAACACTCTACATAACAGACAGAACAATGGTTGTTCTATGACACACAGAATTCTTCCAGTTTTACCATGATGAAAGTTGAATCGATAGGCAGATTACAAAAGAAAAGTATGTGAATTTGTAATTCACAGTAGAAAAAAAATTAACTGACAATAAATATTTAAGAAGCTAATCAATTAGTATAGTAGTTATTGTAGTATAATAAGGCAATAATAAAATGTTATTCTACATGTGAAAAGCAGTACACACTTAAGGACATGGAGGAATATTGATGGTAAGAAAACGATTTTTTGCAATGTTTTGTAAGGTATTTGAAGACATCTGTTAAAATCTAAAATACATGTAACATTTGATATGGGGATATATTTAGGATTCTATCTGGATGAAACAAAAATATACGTTGCTGATTATAAATGAAAGATATTGGGTAGTTATATGCAAAGTTGAAATAGTGGTGGAAGAGTGAATACATGAATAGTTTCCTGCTGTGATGTATTATGCAGCAACTTGAAACAATGCTCTAGAGTCATGATTGCTGACTAGATGGGATGCCTGCTACATGATAATAAGAAAATCAAGTTTCAATCTCATATGTAAACTAGCATTTCATTTTATGGAAACAGTTCTCATGAGTCATTATGCATTTAGCCATCTCTCCACGATCAAGGGAAAATCAGATAAGGATACATTGTGTATTTTTAAATTTATACTTTTATATTGCATCATTGATTGCAATAAATATGGGTTTATTGTTGAAGTTGCTATCGTTTTACATTAGGGAAAAGAAATCTAATATCCTAAAATACATGTAAAAAGATAGGTCTCCGAGATGTTTCAGGGAATACAAAGCTTGCTGCAAAATCCTGGGAACCTGACTTTGGATCCCCAATACCCATGTAAATCAGGTATAGATGGCTGCACTTGCAATTCCAGTGCTGCAAGGCGGAGATAGGTGAATCTTGAGGGTAGCTCAGCCAGACAGCCTAGGTTAAATGGTGAACTCCAGGTTAATTGATAGATCTAGTGCAAATACACTGTGTGTGTGTGTGTGTGTGTGTGTGTGTGTGTGTGTGTGTGTGTGTATGATATTAAAGCAATTGAAGAAAATGTCCTGATGTCTACCTTTGGCCTACACACATTCCCACGTGGGAAGTGCACTCAAACAAATACATGAAACACTACTCACTCACATAAAAATGTTTTTATTGAATTTTTTAACAGAAAAAAGAGCTAGACCTGGTGGTGCAGGTCTGTAATCTCAACTACTTTATAGGCTGAAGCAGAAAGACCACAAGTTTGTGGCTTGCTTGGGTTTCAGAATTGTTTGAGACCATATTGGCCACTTAAGGAAACCCTGTCTCAAAGCAAGTTAAAATAGTAGCTTGGGGTACAGCTCAGTGGCAGAGCATTTCCCCAACATGTATGGGGCTCTGGGTTCAAATAACAGTGCTGTAAAAAGGAAAAAAGAAAACCATTTGAGGAACTCCCCCTTCGTATTTTGAGGACTTGAAAAGCCTGAACATATTATTCAGGAATTACTAGATGAGATATTCATGTGTCCCTTTTGCTTCCTAAAAAACAGCTTGACATAATTACCATCTCAATATTAGTCTTTCAAAATATTCATGTGGATGCTATTTCCCCACAGGAGATCCATTTTTTTAGCAGCCCTCCTGCACAGTGTGGACCTCTTCCTCTAAGTTGTCTTTGGTCCTTCTCTGCACGCCTTTGGTCCTTCTCTGCACGCACAACCTACAAGGCTGCAGATCTCAAGAGAAAGGAGCACTGACTCATCTGAGCAGCACCTGCATCTGTAGGAGAAGCAAGCTTCTATCCACTTGGCTTTCTCATGAGCAGTGATCTTTGTTCAGTATCACCCAACCCCATTTGTCACAGGGGTAGATAGCAGATCCCAGCTAAGATGATGATGTATGTATAGTATGGTAGCCAAAGCAACTATTGGATTAGTGTCTTTCAATGGGAGGGGGAAAAATCTATAAATTATATTTTGTAAAATTTGTAATCTTCCAAAAACTAGGTTTCTTATCATGGGAATAACACACAACTGCAGAGAAAGCAAAGGAATGAAACCTCCCCCAAAAAGCAAAACTAAAACAGCATCATGATCTGAAAGGCATTTGAGTCCCCGAGGCTAAGTCAATGCTACACAACCAAGGAACCACACAGCCTTTTTGTGCTTGGTGGTGAACATGACCTGAATTACTGTCACTTATAGTTAAGAAAGTCCTAACAAACACAGGTCACATGCTAATTCCCTTGTAATGTTGGTCTTCTGTGACCTATAACAGAGTTGGGCACAGCAAAAGTACTATACAAATCATGTTACCCTGCAGGATCAGTGAGAAGAGGAATCCAGGATCCAGGAGTCCTGATGTCATCACAGAGAAGAGCTCATAAGTGAGCAGAAAATGTTCTAGGTTAAAATAAAAAGATGAAACACTTCTGTAAATAAGTAGATTCATTGGACAGAAGCAAATTATGCCAAATAGATATTCCATATTTAAACAAAATTTTTTGGTCTTTCTATTGGTTTTGGGTTTGGAATAATTTTCATTGCTTAGGATGGTTGGTTACGGTTGTTGTTGTTAATGGTTAGGAAAAGGGCCAAACAAAGGAGATTAGATTTAAGGTTCTTTTTTGAAGAAAAAAATGATTTATAGAAATTATAGAATAGAGGGTAGATTATTGAATCTACTCTGAAAAGAAAAAGAAGAGAGGATATAGATAGGATATAGATAAAAAGGTAGACTATTGAATCTACTTTTAAAAGACAATTACTAGTTTAAATACTTTATATGGGATTGGATTTTTATATATTGTATACAAATTATATATTGAGATTGATATTGTTAGAAAATGCTGTATATTTCTAATCTTGTTCAGGATATTGTACTTATACAGTTCATTTAACAATGTAATGCAATTTGCTAATCCTTAAATGTTATTATTACCAACTATTGGGATATAAAGAAATGAAAATTAGTAGTTAGACAATACAATCGAACTTGTAGTCATATTAGGTATGTTCTCAAAGCTAAGCAGAGATATATATTAGATAGACAGGTCATTTTCAAACCCTTCAGAGATCTACAGAATATGGTATTCAAAATATTTTAATAACTAAGTTTTTTTTCTCTTTTTATGACTATGAGACATGTTGGCTCCTGGCAGCACCAATCTACTTTAGAGAAGATATGGACATTGAAGAAACTGCACATGGAGCTAACCTTCATTATGGCAAAAGTTAGCCACTGGGCAACAAAGTGCCCTCAAATCTACTGCTGACAGTATGCTATCCAAAATGAACAGACAGAACACAAAACAAAGGACTACCAATTCTTGCCAAAACAAGTATGGTTGCAGCTTTGGCAACAGGTGTCCTCTGAGGCAGGACAATATAGCACCATTGCCTTTGCAATATGGAAAAGGTACAGTGCCCTTTTCTTTGAAGGCAGCTGAACAGGCAATGGACCAATGGCTTCTGGTGTGCAGTGGAACAGTAGCTGAAACAGTTGCTCTTGAAAGAGTGACTAGGCTAACAGAGACTAACCTCTCAATGTTAGACTGGCATTTAATAAAAGAGATGAAGCCACCCATAAGCCAAGAAGAATGGGATGCAGAGAAGAATGGGATGTCGAGATTAAGCCACCCACAAGCCAAGAAGAATGGACAGCCAAATTCCAAAAACACCAACAATTTCCACAATTTAAAATCCTGAATCATGACAGGACACTGGTGGAATTCAGGTTTATCTGGCACATGGACTACTCGCAATGAACGTGAGGTCGAACAGTAGGTCTTGTGTACATCCTACTTCACAAATGAGTCTGTCAGATATGCTAAGTCTATAGACCGAAGATGATGGCTCAATGTGCAGTGGAACCTGGGGTGATTGTCCAGGCACCTGGCTGTTTCTGTCAACTCACATTTTTTTGGAAGTCGCTTGTTTTCACTTCCTGTTTTACTAGGTAATATTATTTCCTTCTTGGGTCTCTGAGGGAGTTGAAGATTAGATAGTTATAGTTAGTTGAAGATTAGATAGTTATAGTTGTAGTTATAGTTAGTTGAAGATTAGATAGTTATAGTTATAGATTTCCTTGTTAAGAATTTCAGAAAAGAAACTCACTAAAGAGGTGTAAAGTGTATAAATTTGAAAGACATTATAAGACAGTTTTCTGTTGGAATACAAGTTAGGATAGAAAGTGAATCAGGTACACTTTGGACTTACCAAAATAGGATAGATAATGGAATATTTTCTCTGAGTTATCAAGTGCAAATCGACTAGACATTGTTGATGTATTTATTGCTTGTACATATTGTATATAGTTACTGTACTTATTGTATATATTTTTCTTATATTAGTTATAATGTTTTTATTCTTTTTATTTTTATTAGGAAAAAAGGAAAAATGTGGTGATATTTTATTTGTGCTGAAATGTGGTATTTTATTTGTATGTTAATAAACAAAGTTTGTCTGGAGATCAGAGGACACAGCTATCCACAAACAAAAGCAGGCAGTGGTGGCACAAATCCTTAATCCGATCACATGGCAGGCGGAGTCTCTGTGTGTTCAAGGACACAGCCAATCGTGATGACACTGCCTTTAATCCCAGTACCAACCATAGAGACCTGGAGGTCTGTATAGACAGACAGTGACAAGGAAGTGAGATGACTGGGTTAAGAGCCAATGAGAAAGCAGAACAGCAAGGCAATAAAGGTGCAGGTTAGACAGAAAGAGACTCTCTTGTCAAGATACGGCGATGTGGTGAGCTAACTTTAGTTGGCAGCTATTGCTCTGATATCTACGGCTTGTACCCCTGTATTTGGCTCTGTGTTTCTTATTTAATAAGACTGTTTAGAAATTCATCTACATACCACTCCAATATCTAAGGCTAAGCAGTTCTAGGAACTATGTCCTCAGAGACGGTTCTTCAGGGATTTTTTACAGGGCTGTTGATAAACAAAAGGTACGGAAGAAGGGTCTTAAATATGTAGAAATCGATTGTAAGTGCTCAGACTTACATTTTGGACATTGAGCATAGGATTAACAATATTTTATTTATGCTTTCAAAAGATCTTTGTACTTAAATATGGACATGTAATAGAAAACATTATGAAGATACAATGAATCTGATTATGAAGGCAGAGTAGCAATGACTTGGAATGTACAGGAAAAACAGGAAATAAGGAAGGGAGGAGGCAGCTGTCTGGTCCATAGAATCACTGGCCTGATTGGCTGCAGTTCATTGTCTCGAAGTGAGTTCTCTAGGTAAATTTTCTTACATCTTCAAATATATCTGTGGGAGTGCTAGAGATATGACTCAACAGTTAAGAGCATGGGCTGTTCTTCAAGGGGACTAGAGCTCCATTTTCAGCATTCATATGGTGGCTCACAATCATCCTTAACTCTAGTCCCAAGGGTTCTGACACCCTCTTCTGGCCTCTATGATACACAGACACCTATGCTGGCAAAACACTCATACACAAAAAATTATAATTTTTATTAAAGATTAAAAAGAAAATGTATTCATGAAATGTGGAAAGAAAAATATGATAAACATAAAATGTATTATTTTATATTGGAGCTTCATGGCATCTGATGAGAAGCCCGTGGTTAATTTTACTGGGGCCTCCTTTAGCAATAAGGTTTTTTGTCTGTTTGTTTGTTTTGTCTTGTTTTGATTTTTTTTTGCTACATCAAGATTCCCAACCATCTTAAAAGATAAGGGTCTGTTTGGTCACATTGCACTTGGAGGCCAGTGAGCTTTTAAAGCACTTTAAACCAATATTTCACCAAATATAGGAAAGGTTGAGCGGTTCTTCCTTTGACTCTTCCTCACCACCATTGTAGCGGTTGATATACTTGATTGCGACCCACATCCTCACAGTCCTTATTTCCGCGCACTCTTTCTTACTCTTCGATATTCAGAGTGCGTAATCTTAAGTGATCTATCTTTTAGTTCACCAATTCCTTCAGAAGAAGCCAGCTGCTAGAAACCAGCTTAAATCTGTTGTTGAAACCCTCTAGTGATCTTTATTTCTCTCCACTTATGCTTTTTACCCTAGTAATTCCACTCACTCCTTTTTCACAGTTTTTAATCCCTTTAATGATGCTCTCCAGTTAGGCATTTCTTATATTTTCCTTTATACCTTTAGGTACAGTTTCTTCGTTCTTTGAACACACTTATAACAACTGATTTGCAGTCATTGTGCTATACCAACTACTTAGTTTTCCTCCGTGTCTATTCCTACCTAATGCCTCTACCCATACCCAAATGCTGGTGTATAAGCAATACTTTGTTGCTTTGTCTTATGTGCTTAAAAATGAATAGTTTAAATAATAGACTGTAGTAACTATTCTGGACATTAGACCTCCTCGCACAAATAGAGTATTTTTGTTGTTACTGAAAGGACCAGGCAGATGCCATAACAGGCTGCTCAGTCTTTTCCCAGAGATCAGGCCTCAATTTCACTTTCCTGAGACTTGAGCAAGCAGTTTTTGGGAGGGCCATGAACAAAACACATAGTCCTTGCAGTAGCTCCCTTTCTGCACGTACTCTGACCATTCAAGACTCAGTCAATTGTTGGCTGTCTAGGATCCCTCACCAACTTAGAGCTACATGACAGAGCCTTGGCCACTAAGCATCCCCCACAGTCAGTACATGCTAGGTCAGCCAGCTTCCATGGTAGCTCAAGGACAAAGCCTGGGACTTGTTCAAGTCTGCCCCAAAATGGTGACTGTAACCTGTTGCTGGAGAGCTTCTCTCCGGGTCCCACAAGTCCTGCAGTCCCACAACCCACGTATAAAATAATCACTCAGACACTTATATTACTTATAAACTGTATGGCTGTGGCAGGCTTCTTGCTAACTGTTCTTATATCTTAAATTAACCCATTTCTATAAATCTATACCTTGCCACGTGGCTCATGGCTTACCAGCATCTTTACATGCTGCTTGTCCTGGCGGTGGCTGGAAGTCTTCCTCCACCTTCCTGTTCCCTCAATCCTCCTCTCTGTTAGTCCTGCCTATACTTGCTGTCTGGCTACCGGCCAATCAGTGCTTTATTTATTAACATATTTGTCATACAGAACATCCCACAGCAGTAACCCCCAACTAACCCAAACTATTTAAAAATTACTAACATAATTGCCACTTGTAAACCAACCCTGAGTCTGTTCTTACCTAGTCTATAGACCTCAATCCCACTTTGCTTTAAAAACCCTGCCTCATTGCTACTGGGGTCTCTCCTGCTCTGCTGCTGTGTCAGACAAATGGAGAGTCCTGAGTTAACTCATAGTAAAAAGACTCTGTTTTTGCATTGGATTTGGTCTTTGGGGGACTCTGGGTACAATAGTTACTACTTCTCTCTCTCTCTCTCTCTCTCTCTCTTTCTCTCCACATAGGTGTGTGGCGTATGTTAATGTGTTCATGTGGGTGTGTGTACAGTGCATTTGACAGAGGTATGTATACAGTTGTTTGTGGAGACCGGAGGTTGGCATTGAGTGTCTTTCTCAATCTCTCTCCACCATATTGTCTCCCACCAAACCTGGAGATCACAGATTCAGCTAGACCAGCTGGCCTGGGAGATTGAGTGATCTGCTTATCTTTGTCTGCCCAGCACTGGAATTGCAGATGCCCATGGCTGTGCCTGGCTTTTTACATGGGTGTTCAGGAATGTGATCTCAGGTCCTCATGTATGCATAGCTAGCACTTCGCCAACTGTGCCACCTCCCAAGCCCATGTTTATTCTTTTCATTGTTGTTCCTTTTCTTTTAAATCAAAATTATGTATTTCTATTATATTGACCATTGATGAAATCTTGGTTAGCTCCATCATTATTTAATGATTATACAGGCATATTCCTAAATATCTGAACCACTAAATCTCCTTTCTTAGACTGTGAAGTTGTGTGTGTGTGTGTGTGTGTGTGTGTGTGTGTGTAGGCACATATTCAATATTGTTAATACTTAAAAATATTGACCCTCAAGGTCACCCATAGATGAAAGACTACAGCCTTCTCAAGGTCTTTCCCAAATCCACAAGTTTCACATCTTCTGGAAAGAGTGTGTATAGCCCTGCATATCCACAAAACATTGAAAATTTCATCTCAAAGAATCAGTTAGAATTTTCCAATCGTTCTATGAGCATCTAATTTCTTAGATGTTCTTCTAGCTCTTTCTCCAGTCTCTTGATTGCCTCAACTGGCCACCAGCTACAATGTTAAGAAACTACCAACAATGGACTCTATGAGCCTAAGACAAGACCTGTAAAAGAGATCAATGGAAGGAGTGGGCAAGCATGTTAGCTAGTGGCAACTTCTGAAGCACAGTATTTTCTGAGCAGCTCCGAATTCTTTCTTTCCCTACCCCAACCCCTCTAGGCTTTTGGATTTACCACTGTCATTGTGACAAGTATGAACTCTTCAGGACTACTAGAAACCTGGTACAGGGTAAGCCCCAAAACACTGCAAACTATCCTGCTCACCTCTTTTCTTTCATAAGGGTCTTACTGTATAGCCCTGGCTGTCCTGGAACTTGCTATGTAGACTAGGCTGGCCTCACTCTCACAGAGGCCACCTGCCTCTCCTTCTGAATACTGGGATGAAAGAAGTGTGCACCACATCTGGCTCTTCAGGCATTTTTGAAAACAAACCACCTTCTAACTTTTGTAAGCCTTTGATTAATTTCCAGAGTTCTGAAAGGTTGCTGCTTCTACTTGTTCAAAGAAGTAGGGTTTTGGAGGCCATTGTTTTATCATTCTGGAAATTCTACTTCCAAATGATACCTTCTAAAGCACCAGTCTAAGCATTTTTAAATCATGCAATACTCCCTTGTCAATTTTCAGATAAAGTCCCAAAGTGACCTACAAAGTCCTGTAACGCCTAGTCCTTACTCACCTCTTAGCCTCTACCATTAGCATTCTCCCCCAAGCCTCTTGTCAATATCTACAAGAAGCCACCATCCTGATGGCCTTTTGCAAAGACATTTTTCCTCTGCCTACAACCATCTCCCTCTCTGCATTCCACTCCCACCAGGTGAATTCATATCAACTCTCAGATCTCCCGGGAAATGCCAATTCCTGTTGAACTTTTCTAACTTACGGACAAGATTTGGTCTCCACATCAAGTGTTCTCCCCACAACCTGTGTTCTTTATAACCCTTACCATGACTGTAACAAAATGTAATTTGTGCAAGTATTTTGTTGAATGTTATGAGTTCTGATGGCTGAGATTTAATCTAGCTCAGGGGGAAATATTCAATAGGTTTTTTTTTTGTAGTGAATGAATGAACGAAAGAAAAAAATGCATTGTACAGCCGGGCGTTGGTGGCGCACGCCTTTAATCCCAGCACTCGGGAGGCAGAGGCAGCTGGACCTCTGTGAGTTCGAGGCCAGCCTGGGCTACCAAGTGAGCTCCAGGAAAGGCGCAAAGCTACATAGGGAAACACTGTCTCGAAAAACCAAAAAAAAAAAAAAAATGCATTGTGCAAATGGCTAGCTACCAAAGCTGCTCTGCCTAGAGGAGGAGTGATAAAGAGGGAACAGGCAATATGCACCCCCAAAGCTCTACACAGATGTTACCGCTTTGACCAGCATGGCTTCACCAAACGTTCAATTTTAGAAATTAAAGAGGATTGTGCAATTGCTAAAAAAATACTATTTGCCTAATAAAAGTTCTTGATTTTATCTGCAAGTGTGCCCACTCCAGAGGAGCCAGGGAATTTTGGAAAAGTAGTGTTATTCAAGTCTGAATTTGTGAGGAAAAAAAAAATCAGAGCAAACAAAACAAAAGCCATACTTTTAAATACCCGTGCCCAGGCAACAGATCCAAAAATTCTGTGCTAAATTGCCATTAGCGCAGATCTCCACACACCCTACTAACAGTCTGTTGGTCAGCCAGAGTAGGTGAGGCGGTATCTTGTCTCTCGCTTTGTGCTTGTTGACCTTCTAATCAGAGTGCTGGAGCTCTGAGAGCAGATAAGAGCAATAAGATTTGGGAAAGGGCTAATCAATGAGGGCCTCATGAAAATCGAAGGGTAAACGGTGACTTGGGTGTGTCTCTCCATCAGAAAAACTGAAGGAGAGGGTACTCCTCACATCTGCTATGGCAGGAAAAGCCTGTCTCTGGGGAAGAAACAACCTGTTTTCTGCTAATAAACTCCAGGGTCGCTTTGTGGCTGCCTTGATTAATTGGTGAAGATGAAATAACCAGTGCTCGGGGATACATGAGACAGCAAAGGATTGTAAGTGACAGTTTGCTGTTAAAATTCATCAGCTCAGGCAAAGCGCCTTGATTAATGAAGTCACTGCACTTGCCTCCACCCTGAGCAGGGGGGCCGCGGTGGAAGGGAAGGGAAAACAAATTTGCAAGGATGCTCTCACTAAAGAGGTTCGGCACCCGAATTACATTTAATCTCTCCACTGTTGCATTGCAAGTACCTTCTCCCTCTCAATTGTTCCCCGGTGCTGCTATTAATCACAGACCCCTGCAAAGCAGAGGAACATAGGGAGGAGGGAAGCGCAACAGGGCTTGCCTTCCCAGCTTGTAGCGGGCGAGAATGATGGGGAAGCAGGGGACCCAGAAGGAGAACTGCTGGGTTATGACCAACCAGAGGAACTTAAAGCAGGATTCTCAGAGTTCAGGCCCAGCAGGCCACAGCTGGACGCCCCAGCTCCCACCATTGCCTCAGGGAGGAAGTTCTTGATGCAACATCGCCATCTACAGCTCACGGTGAGAACTACTCCAAGGGAGTCTGAATTGGAGAAACTGTCCAGATCACACTGTGTGCTCAGAGTTCTGCAGTCAACTCCTTAGGGAGGAAGGTGGGACATCGTTTCCCACAACACAGGACAATCCTCACTGGTGTTTGGACGGATATATATCTGGGTATTATTTCCCAACCATCTCCATGCTTTATGAAGTGCAGAATGAAGAGGATCCCGGAATCTGTATAGTCAAATGTCTTAAATGCCAGAGGTGTACCACGTCTCTACAGTGCCCCTCGGGTTTACAAATACGATCTTGTCGAATGCA
Organism: Peromyscus nudipes; assembly: GCA_902168325.1. Taxonomy (NCBI): domain Eukaryota; kingdom Metazoa; phylum Chordata; class Mammalia; order Rodentia; family Cricetidae; genus Peromyscus; species Peromyscus nudipes. The sequence goes on along the minus strand of CABHPH010154656.1, from coordinate 10,358 downwards.
CACGAAGCTTGTAAGGCATATTAACAGTTCCTCAGTGCTATAAAGGAGAATAACTTAGAAAAGAATTCAAGAATATACACCTTTCCCAATATCCCCCAACTACAAATGACGCCTTTGTCTTGATGAAAATAACTTCGCCTTCCCAGCCTGCATGAACCCTACTATTACTCTCTGAAGATGATGGAGCCAATTTATCAGCAGAGAAGACCATCAGCTTTCCGAGTGTGGGCTGTGTGAAGTGGTCAATTGACCCTTCTGAGCCTCCTTTCTTTTTTTCTGTATCAATACATTGAAAAAGGTTGGATGTCAGTGGTTTTTGTGATGCTTGAATGGAAGTTGAAAACTAACAACCTTAAGACATTCAAGTCTGGACCACTCTACTGAATATGTAACATCAGGCACTGACAATATATGGGCTCCTCATTCCTGTGACTCAACTCTCTCATTTGTGACAATAATCAACAGGTTAGAGTGTTTACATGCAGTAGAGGAGAAAGCTTGGGCTTTGAGTTCCTCCAGTAAAATCCACACTATGCCCTGGAAGTTTACAGAATGCTGCCCCTCACAGGTGCAGGCCAGCAGCACCTAGCCCGCTTCCTCCCGTGGGCTGCACATCAAAGGGGCGACAGTTCCCAGGGGAATTAAAGCAGGTTCTAGGAATCTTAAATGGGAAGGTCTTTTTTTTTTTTAAATCTCTTTATTAAAGCTACCTTGGAATAGGACATGCTTGACAGCATTTCCCCAGACAGAGTGTTAAATATAGCATTCAAACCAGAAAATTACTCATTGATTTGCCCTGTGAAAAGATAAATGTCTATTCAACTCCGTTCTATCCCAGTGCAGACCTTATTGTTTCCAGGAAGTGATCTGCGTGTATGTCCCTAATGAATCAGTTCAGCATGTAAATGTTTCGAGCACATGGCACAGGACAGGAACAGACCTTGCCAGCCAAATGCAGCACCCAGAAGACCACCTATGGCTCCCAAAAGCGGAGTGTACTGACCAAGTAGACAAGTACCAGTACCCCAGACAACAAGAGCATAGCAGCCAATAGGAGAGAATAAACACACACACACACACACAAAAAAAAAAAAAAAAAAAAAAAAAAAAAAAAAAAAAAAAAAAAAAACAGATTCCTGAACCAAAGAGGGCACAGGAGCTGGTAATTCACTGCCCCAGGAGCCTCTGGGTCCATTATAGTTTCAGCTGTGGCTTAAAGATGGTTTTCATAACAGCAGGTGACTGCCATCTGTAAGACACTATCAGACCACATATGCCTAATAATGCACTCTCATTTTGATCCGGTGTTTTACAGTTCACACAGGGGCACTGCATGCCCAGTCTCATTTGATTCTCTTAACAACCCTATTAAGCAGGTGGTACAGGTACCCACTGTACCGGCTGCATCTTGTTCTTCAGAGAGATGTTGTCATAGACCCCTGTATCTGCTCACTCTGCAAGCCTGTATAGATGGACCTCTCTGCATGAAGCCCTGAGAGGAGATAGATAAAAGGAAGTGAGAAGGAAGGAGAGGAGGAAAGGGAAACAGCCGAGGTGGCTCAAATAGGATCTACACACATACCTATGATTTTAGAGAATTCCTAGGGGGTGGTTGGCAGACCTCTCCAGACCAGGACTAACAGAAATTAGAGGGAGGAATTCACAATCCTTAACAGAAATGCACAGTGATGCTGATTCTGAGGAGCTTTCTGAATTAAAAGAGAAATGCTTTCAGTCTGACCCCTAGGAAAAAATGGGGCTGAGGAAGAGTGCCTCCTGAATATGTGCTAAGCCCTGTTTTGGTTCCCAATATGATATCAAACCAAGCACTGTGGTATGCACCTTCTAATCCCAGTGCTCAGGAGGTGAAAGCCACAAGATCAGAAGTTCTCTTATCCCAGGTTGGCCTCAAACCCTGTATGTGGCTGAGGAGGACATAAACTTCTGATTTGCCTGTCCCAAGGGGAAAAATGAAAGGAAAAAAATCACTCTGTCATAGCTAGGAAATGATACGTGCTTTTGAATTATAAATCAGTTGATAATATTTTTAAACATCTTATTTTGGTACTTTTTTATTTAAAATACTTCAAGTATGTGCACTCGTGTACTGAAAGGACACAAAGTGATCATTCATTAATCAGGTAACCAGTGTTTTTATCTCCTTAATCATGTGTCATTTCATGGTGAGGGGGAACTTTGAACTCTTCTCTTCAACTTCTTGGCATGCCTCCAAGTTAATACAGCTGTCAGCTCGACACAGCCCAGAGTTAACTGAGGGAATCCCAGATATTGCCTCAATTGTCTTGATTGCTAATTTCTGTAAGAGGACCCAGCCCCTGCGGCCAATATAATCCCTTAGAAGCTGGTCCTGAGCATGAACTAAAGGGAGCAAGCCAACAAACCACATTCCTCCATGGTTTCTACTTCAAGCCCATACCTTGAGTTCCTGTTTGACCTTTTTCGTTGATGATGGTGTGTAGCCTGTAAGATAAACTAAATCCTTTTCCCACCAAGTTGCTCTTGGCCACGTTGTTTAACAAAGCAACCAAAGGCAAGTTGATTCTTTTTATGAGGCTGGCATCATGACCTTGATGTTGGACAACAGGTCATTTCGTTCATGTGGCATGGATGTGGTGTTTGCATGGCTTGCTCATGGCAGTCCATCAGGGATGAACATTCACTAGGACACTGTTTCCTGTTGAATGCCAATTTTGGAATGTAGTCCAGTGCTTCTCAGTTTCATATCTGTACAAAACACTTTGGAATCTTGCTATAGTAAGATTTGGGCTCATAATGCCCAGAGCTGAGATCCAGTGTTCATAAGGAGATTGCTGATAACAAGACGTTGGTCCTTACACCTCATTTTGAGTGACAGGATCCAGAGTGACTCTCTTGTTCATTCTCAAGAACGAGTGTGAAATCAGATGACACAAATACTAATAACAGTGATTCTAGTAAGCAGAAAATAGAGGAAAAATAAAACATTAAGAGAAAATATTTTTGATGTTTAAGGACAGCTTGGAATTTTGATCTAGTGCAATAAGATCCAGCTCACTGGAGCTCAACTCTGTAGTTCTCAGCTCTCCAGGAATCCTAGAATGTATCAGCAGAGATTCTTAGTTATTGAAATATTCTTAAACAAACAACCGAAAATTAAGTATATACACATAGCCAGGCCTCATTTGTCCATGAAAATGTAGATTCATTAATAAAATTTACTATGGTTTTGTGTCTATTTATTCCTCCCATTGCTAGCTTAGCTCTTATTAGCTCTGCTTCATTTTAAGATATATATTTCTGTGACTAATAAAAACAAGAAAATGAATTAAGTATTCATAAATGCAGTTCAAGCACTAGAGACTAAAAAGAAAGTACTTGGTAGTAAAATAAATTGTTGGCAAGTAATTCAAATTTCTTATTTTATGGTATTGTTTTATTATTTAGTTTTATCTCTAGCACTTTTGTTTGTCTGTTTATGTGGTACATTGTTTTGCATTCTCTTAGGTCTGTAAATATTAACTAACAAAAGTTTAAGAGTAAGCTAAAAGAACCAGGAACAAATCCCTAGTATGCTCGCCTCAAGATAATGGTAATTGTAGTTTATAAAAACCTATCATGTGTCAAGAACTAACATTATCATATTACTTCATCAAAATTGTTTCACAGGTAATTTTACTTTAAAAATTAGGCTGAAGATATGACTCAGCATCTATGAGCTCTTACTGATTTCATGGGGAACCCAAGTTTGGATCCCTAGACCCTCATAGTAACTCACAAACATTTGTAACTTCAGTTCCAGAGACACCCATGCCTCTTATCTCCCAGAGTTCCAGCATGCATATGATATGCATACATACACTCAGGCACACACATATACATGAAAAATAAGATAATATTTGTATGTGTCTTGTGTATATGTGCTTATGTTAATGTACACATGTATGTATGTGTGGTCGGAGCCTGATGTCAAGTGTATTCATCTGTCATTTTCCACCTACAAGTTTGAGAGAGGGTATCTCACCAACTCAATAAGACTTCCTGTCCAGCAAGCCTGGGGACCTACCAGCCTCTGCTTCCCCAGTGCTCAGATTACAAGGGTACCCTATCATGCTTGGCTTTTTGTAAGGATGCTGATGATATAAAACCAGGTCCTAATGCTTATGTGGCAAGGATTTTACCTTAAAATGGATATTTTATGCGCAAAATATCTCAGCCTTAGAAACATGCAGTAACTTGCCCAGAAACCCACAGCAAGTAAAAGGATTGTCTAGTAATAAAGCCTAAGTCTCTGCCCCAAATCATAATATCCTACTTAAAATCTAAGATGCCACAATCTAAAGATGCTGTTAGATTCTAGCCTCTTCCTATCGTATGTCTTAACATGGAAGGGAAATTACTGGTTTACTTACTTATTTATTAACCACAGCTCTTTGCAAAAGTGTTCATGAGGCTGAGAGAAATACAAGTGGACCCCAGAGTTCTCAGCAGCTGCCAGCACACTGCTATTTCTCCTAAAGACCTTGACTCCTCCCTCTAGCAGGCACACAAAGGAAAAGACACTCATCCCACAAAAGCCCTGGTGAGAATGCAAACTGAATTCTCTGCGTTTGCCCTGAGGGTGCCATAGAACAAACACAAGTTTAGAGTGAAATAAGTCTAGATCTAAACCTGATCCCCACGTAAGTGTCTGCTGACCGCTAACAGTTCATGGACTTTGCTGAACCATTTTATTATCTGATCAAAGAGGGATAATACAGGCTTTTTCACTGGACAGATATGAGAACTAAATCACCCTTTGTAGGCAGAGCCCATGGCACATGGGAAGCACTAAACAAATACATCAGTAGCCTTGTTCAGACCAGCTGGTTTCTACCTAGCATTTGGCTTGTATCTGCAAAATCAGGTTTCCAATAGACTATTATTCCCTTGACCCTAGATAATCCACAGTGTAAAACCTAAGCATTTGGTTACCTGACCCTAGTTCAGGCATACTCCGAACTGTTAAGTCTGGTAACTATAGATGAGTGATAAAATAAATGACGATGACAAAATAAAATAAATGATGATGATAAAGCAAAAACTGTGCAGTACAGTCCACAATTATAGCCAGAGTAGACTTGCCGTGACCAACCCGAAGGAAATGACCTTTCCTCGGTGTTAAAAGTCAGCCTGGCAAAACCTCCTTGCCCCTACATTCTCATTGCTCCTATTGGAAAGGTAAATTTTACAAGATACAAATGAACATATGAATTCAATGTCCTCTGCCAGCGGATAACCCATACTAAGAAAGCATGAAAACGGCGGTACCTACTGTCAAGCTGGTCAAACCGGGACATCTCAGAGAGCAGTAAAGGATGGCAGTGAAAAGCAGAGATGTGCTCTCTCTTTAATAACAGAGGACAATGGTTTTGTTCAGGGAATTATAAAATAGAAAAGGAAAGAAAACTTAGGAGGGGAAAAAAGTCCTTGGCTTTAATTTTTCAGTGCTCTGTGAAGCACATGATGCTGCTGATTCCTCCATTCTCTTCGATTCTCCTTGCATAGCCAGCCCCAGACCTTCTGTGTTCACATAGACTGACAAATACTGATTTTTAGCATCACCAGTGAGAGATTTTTTTTATTCTGCTCCCAAAGAACACATGTGTGGATTGAGTTCTGCAAGGTGACTCGAGTCTGTCCCAGCTGGGTCTTTCCTCCTGCTGGAAAGGCAAGCCCGCAGAGGCAGCCTGGCCTTCCGAAAATCAGCTGCCATCATGCAGCCTTTGCTTTGGGGGAAACCTGCAGAGTTCTGGTGGCATCTATTATTTGCAATGGCAGAAAAAGAACTAGAGTTGGCACGAATAATGGCATCTGAGTTTGAAGAGGACGAACCACAGGTAAATTCTAGCTCTTTTCTCAAGATTGGAAAACGCTGGCAAATCTTCCACTATGCTACTTAGCTCCCTACCTGAGCCTCATGGCAGTAGTACATCCTTGCACTTGAAATATTGGTCAAGCGAAATTCTTGGTTCTCAACTACCAATGTTCCCTCTCATTTCACCGGTGGAAAGATGGAATTGTCAAAATGCCATCCCTTAAGCATGATTTCTCATTATGCTTCTAATGCCTGTGAACTTTCTAAGCTCTTCTATGTTGTGGTGAGTTCCTTGAGTGAGAATTTCTATACATTTATTTATCTTCGGGATCTTCAATGTGTAATGTTGGGCATGTATTAATACTGTTGATTGAGCACTAAGTATATGAAAGAATAAATAAAGGAACAAGAAAGGAAGGAAGCCATTTCCTGCCTGGTCTGTCATTACGAGGCTAGTGTAAACTTATTAGGTTACACTGTTTAATGAGTTCACACTTCATGCTAGCAACAAGCTAAGCGCATTGTATACAATTTTCCTTTTTCATCTTCACACTACCACTGTGAGATAGCAAGAATGATTAGTCTCCTATCAGCAGGAAAGAAAAATAATTAGAGGCTCAGCAAATAGAAAAACTTGCACAAGGCTACACAGCCAGAAAGTCACAGAAAGATTGACACCACCTTGTGGTGCTCAACAGCTGAGTAAATGCTTGGGATGCTCAGATTGTGTGTTTTGGGTTCCTCTCTCAGCATCCTGATGTGATTCATTCATTCACTCATTTATCCAATGGCATTTGCACCTATCCAATAAGTATTTATTTAGAATATACTTTTAAACTCAGCTCTATGTTAAGCTCCAGAGAATACAAAAAATAAAAATAAAAAAAAGAATGGCATCCCTTATTTTCATAGAGCTTAGAGTTTAATAAGAAAGATAATAACATTGAGCACTACATATAAGTTTAACCCCTCCAGAACTATGAAATATAATAAAAATTAAGCAAGAAAATGATCACCATCACAACCTTTTCCTAAGCAATCCTTTTGTTTCTTTCTGTCTTCCTAATAACTTAGCCCTACCTCTCCACTTCCACAATACCAAGAAGCAGTCCATCTCTCATTGCTTAAAACTGCGTTTTGCTCCTGTTGTTGGCAACTCAAAACCCTTTAGTACATTCTCACTGTAAAGTTAAAACTCTTAGTTTTTTTTATTATTACTATCATGTTATAATCATCCCATTCCTTTAGCTCAAGGTTTCTCTTCTGCTTGTTCTATGACTTCTGGTGGCAGGCACACACCACTTTGTAAATTGATCTTCTCCCGTCTGCCTCTGCTTCAGCAACTTCCACCAAGGATTAGCCTTCTTTCTTTCAATTTAGTCTGTTCGGTCCATTCTAATCATTTTTTTCTGAATTCTTCTAAACCATTTTGCTTTATATAAGTATCACATTTCTTGCATTTCTTTGTCAGAGAGCATTAAATGGGAATTCTAAATGGAAACAAATTGCTTACACATCAGACTTGTCTGTGAGCATCTCAGTAGCCATAGTAGCTGCTCGTTCATCTTTCTGCCCTCACTGTCCACCACAGTGACATGTAGTGTGGACCCTGAATGTCTGCTAAAATGAATGGACTTGTCAGATGGGGTAATATTTACTAGTTCAAACATCCTTTCTCCCATTTTGTCTGTAAGCTTTGTGAGGATCAAGACTATAATCTTTGTGTGATTTACTTTTACTTTACCATGGTTCCCAGTGTGGTCATTGGATATAGTAAAGACCCAAAAAAGTGATTGTTAGTAAGTAGAAAAAACGTGATTTCATAGTAGAAGTGATATCTCTTCTCTATTAATTACTGCAGTCTCTTAATCTGAAGTGGATAGAAACGCACCAACATCAGTGTGTGGTTGTTCTCTCTCTTTCTGGCCCTTCTTGTACTTTCCACATGGAAGTCACACAAGTGGACAACTCATAAATGTATAACTTTCTTCCCACTGATGGGTACAAGAGAGTACTCCCACCATCAAACACTGGTCAGAGTTTTCTCTAGGAATGCTTGGGCTAAGGTTGATCAACTAAAGATGTGACATAAAGAATTCATGGTAAAGAGACAGCCATGCTGATGATGCCTCTGGGTTGGGCTGTCCCTCAGGTGCAGGGCACTCTGGTCTGTTCTATAGTTTAGCTGTGCTACATCGGAGCAAACTCCCAATTCATCCTTTTTTTGTTTTTGTTTCTTTTTCTCGAGATAGATTTTTGTCATTTGCTTCCAAAGGAGTCTTAATGGTTGCAGAGACTATTCTGATAACAGAAACAAGTGGTTAAAGAACCCAAAGAAAATGAAAAAGGATGAACAGCATTAAATTTCACAACAGGACTATAGACATTTATTTACGTCCACACTATTATAGAATCAAACAGTAGGAAAACAGAAGCCAGTTGCTCAGAGGTTATCTGACCAAATAAGATACTGCTTAATCAATCCATAAGACATTCCTGGAGGAGAAGGGAATAAAACTTAATCATGTGATATGACAGCATCTAAATGAATAATAAGGGGTGGCCCTACAGGATTTGTGGTAGACAGAAGATGGCGGAAGATTACAGAAGCTTAGATCAGAACCCACTGTGTCTCCATGAAATACCTTCTTCCCATATGCCCTCCCTCCCTTTCTTCCTTCCTTCTTTTCTTCCTTCCTTTTTCTCTCCAGCCTCCATTTCTTCCTAATTTCAATTCTCATTCTCTCTCTCTCTCTCTCTCTCTCTCTCACACACACACACACACACACATGCATGCTCGAGCACACATATGCACACACACACACACACACCCTACACAAAAGCAAACACACACATTCTCAAATTCACCAAATGCCTATATATATAGCATCTATCATATATGTATGTATGTATGCATGCATGCATGTATGTGTACATATATTCTATCATGTCCAAGGCCTACTACTTAATGCTAAAATTATGGAGAATAAAGACTTTTCTTCATTCAAGGGCCATCTGATAGCAAAGGTTTGGAGAACAAAGAGGCACAACAAATTCGTAGATGGCATCATCAAAAAGGCAATGATTGAGAAGACTGAAAACGTGGTAGCATTTACCAGCAGCCAAGGAGAGTCCTCCCAGTGGGAAAAGAGCATTCCAAGGAGAGGAAAGCACAGGTTGCTGAGTCATGGTGACCTAATACTGTATGATATCGCCACAGGAGGCAGCGATTCTCCCCAGCGTATGTTTTACTGGGTAAGTGCATATGTAAGCTAGCTGTGACAGTAAGTCCTCTGATATAAATGGGCTGTGTTAGATGTTTGTCACCATGTCAAAATACCTGAGCAAAGCCGATTAAAGGAAGAAGCATTCATTTTGGTTCATGGTTTCAGAGACTTCATCCTGTCACACTGAGGAGAGTATTATAGAGTCGGGCAGCTTACATCACAGCACCCAGAAAGCAGAGGCAAACAGAGGAGAACGCACTCAGCAGCTGACTTTCTCTTTTTTTTCCCCCATTGTTATTGTTGTTGTGCATTTTCCATTTTGTTTGCTTGGTTTTGGATATTTGGTTTCTTGAGACAGAATCTTACTCTGTAACTTAGGCTAGACACAAACTCATAGCAATCCTCCTGCCTCAGCCTCACAAATAATACTATTATAATGAAATCATGACATATAGCTTGGCCTCTTCTTTTTTTTTTTTCCTATTTGTTCCATTCATCACTCAACCCAAATTCAGAGCAGTCAGGCCTTCCACATTTAGTTAATTACCTGGAAATGCCCTCACAGACACACCCAGAGGTAATTCTTAATGCAATCCAACTGCCAGTCAATATTAACTATCACATGGACATAGAACGCTGTGTAAAAACATCAAGGAAATCCAACTCCAGCTCCTGATGAGGTTGAGATGCTGAAGACACCCGGAAGCAAGTGATATGTCAGCAAGTCTTCATCCCTCGGAGATATTTAAGAAAGGAAAGAGTAACAAAGGAGTTTTTATGCAAAATGAGCTGGGCAGGGGCAGGCACTGGAAAACCACACAGAGAAAAGGGATAATAATTCTCTTCCCAGCACTATATTATCTTTCTAGCATAGCTCTACTCTACAGAAGAGAGACCAGAAACAGAGGCGAGAATACCTCGGTTAAAGGAGAGAAATTAGCAATGTAGGCAGACCTTCTTAGTTCATTTGTGCTGCTGTGATAAAATAGCCGAACGCAAAGCAACTTGGGGGATGAATGGTTTACTTCAGCTCACAGTTCCAGATTGTAGCCCATCACGTGGAAAGTCTAGAGAGCAGAAACTTGAAAGAGCTGGTCAGATCCAGTCAAGAACAGAGAAAAATTAACACATGCATGCCCTCTTGCTTGCTTGTGCTCAGCTGGACGTCTCGGGTCTTATACAGTTTAGGACCCTTGCCTAGAGGGTGCTGCCGCGTGAAGTGGTCTCAAAGGCAAAGGGTAACAATGCAGAGCATAGCAAAATGGACAGTGCCGAGC
>CABHPH010154655.1:0-24463 GCA_902168325.1 Peromyscus nudipes | reverse complement strand
AAAAACACTGATGACAGCTTATGTTGGAGAGGATGTGGAGTAAGGGAAACACTCCTACACTGTTGATGTGAGTGCAAACTTGTACAGCCACTCTGGAAATCAGTATGGTGGTTTTTCAGAAAACTGGGAATCAACCTCCCTCAAGATCCAATGATACCACTCTTGGATATATACCCAAGGGATGATCAATAATACCACAAGGACACTTGCTCAACTATGTTCATAGCAGCATTATTTGTAATAGTCAGAACCTGGAAACTACCGAGATGCACCTCAACCAAAGAATGGATAAAGAAAATGTGGTACATTTACACCATGGAGTAGTACTCAGCTGTAAAAAAAAAACAAAAACAAAAACAAAAAAAAATGACATCATGAAATTTTCAGGCAAATGGATGGAACTAGAAAATACCATCCTGAGTGAGGTAACTCAGACTCAGAAAGGCAAACATGGTATCTACTCACTTGTAAGTGGATACTAGATGTAAAGCAAAGGATAACCAGACTACAACCCACAGCTCCAGAGAAGCTAGGTAACAAGGAGGACCCTAAGAGATATGCATGGATCACTCTGGGAAGAGGAAATAGATGAGATCTCCTGAGTAAACTGGGGGTGGAGGGGAGAAGTAAAGGGGAGGGAATGGAATGGTCAGGCTAGGGGAGGGACTGAGTGGGAGAGCAATGAAAGAGATATATTGATAGAATGCTCCATTATGGGGTTAGGGAGAAACCTGGTTCTAGGGAAATTCCCAGGAATCCACAAGGACAACCCCAGCTTGGACTACTAGCAGTAGTAGAGAGGGTGCCTGAACTGGCCTACCCCAGTAATCAGATTGGTGAGTACCCTAACTGTCATCATGGAACCTTCATCCAGTAACTGATGGAAGCAGATGCAGAGATCCACATTCAACCACTAGGCCCAGCTCCAAGAGTCCAGTCAAAGAGAGGGCAGAAGGATTATATGAGCAAGGGGCATCAAGATCATGATGGGGAAATCTACAGAGACAACTGAACCAAGCATGTAGGAACTCACTAACTTTAGACCGACAGCTGTGGAGCCTGCTTGGGACTGGACTAGATCCTCTGCACAGGAGAGACAGTTGTGTAGCTTGGTCTGTTTGAGTGACCTCTGGTAGTAAGATCAGGATCTGTCCCTGGTGCATGAACTGGCTTTCGGAGCCCATTAACCTATGGTGGAATGCCTTGCTCAGCCTTGATGCAGGGGGTAGGGGCTTGGTCCTGCCTCAATTGAATGAACCAGGCTTTGATGACTCTGCATGGGAGGCCTTACCATTTTGGAGGAGGGGAAGTGGGGTGGGATCAGGGGGAAGGCTGGGCAGGCAGCAGGGGAAGGGAAGAGAGGGGTGTCTGTGGTTGGTATGTAAAATGAATGAAACTTTTTCTTAAATAAAACAACAGCAAATTGTGCCTAGTGTGAAATCTTTCTCCTTGAATTGTTGTCATCGTGTCCCAGAGATCCCCAAAACAATACAGGCTATTGTTATTTGCTCTTGGTTGCTTGTAAGAACTTGGTGGTAAAGCACTATTGCTGAAAACACCACACATATCGGTTATAGGACATGGAGAAATTGAGTTGATGCTGACCAGGAAGCTTCTTCCCTGTTGGCTATCTCTGACTGTACTAGAAGGTGCTATGTAGGCTGATGGATTGGGAGGGGGAAGTAATCTGAAATCTTACCCAGCTTGGAACCCTGTAAACTACAGTACTAACTGGCATGGCAAGCTACACCCATCAGTGCAGTCATGGCATGAATCTTGTGGAGGTAATCATCCACTATCTGATTGGATTTAAGAAACACTCCACAGGAGGAAACACATGCCTGTATTGTAAATCTGGCCAAGAACCCATGGCTAGAGAATCACAGGCTCCAGAGGTAAGCCTAATATTCTGTTAAATGAACATAGTATCAAATAGCCCTCTAAATTCATATAATTTTATCAGTTGATTTGTTCAGCTCATAGAAGTCACCAAAGAGGTTTCTTTGTGCCATGGATGGTAGCTAACACAGAAACTCACAACTGCACAAAGAATAGTGACATGTCTCATTTGTGGTATGCCCAGCCACAAATGAGACATGTACACCACGCCCCTCTCCTAGCCTCAGGGACCATCTTAGAAGAGGTGACAGGAAAGTTCTAAGAGCCAAAGGTCAAGGAGAAGCAGGACAAAATATTATCTTCTAGACAAAACAGGACTCTTGCACTCATGTGATTGCCTGCACAAAAATCTACACAAGATCAAGCCAGTCAATATTCTAGCATAGACTGGGAAGAGATTCATAAACCTTGCTCTAACTAAGGAGCTACTGATAGTTGATGGATTCTGGGGGAAGGTAATCAGTTTCCTTTGAATGGTGTGGCTCCTTGTAGTTGAACCCACTCCAGTGGATGTCCCAACACAAAGAAATATATGTATAACATAAATTGGAGTAGATGGATTATTAAATTTTTTTAAAAAGTGACACAAAAGTGGGAAGGTAGGGAGATGGGGTAAATCAGGGAGAAGTTAAGAGGAGGAGTTGGTATTAAATAATATCAAAACACACTATACAAAATTGTAAAATGATTAATACAAATATTTTAAAGAAAAATGTAAAGGAATAAGTTATTTGTGAAGATTTAAGGTGAGAATTGGCAGCAAAAGTTTTAGAAAGGACATTTCTTCCAATTTTTCAGGATGCTTAATTCACAAGAGAAAAGGGTTAAGTCAAGCAAAAAGAAAACAGTTATGAGTGATATATCTAAGTTCACGAGGAAGCAGAGAGGGCCACAGAGCAGCTAGATAGTTTGAGAATAGAGTCTCGGCAAGTTGATAATTCCATAGGCAATTCAGTATTCAAAAATGATGCAGGACTTATAAGGTCACCTTCTGTACGGAGAAAGATAGATAGGGAACAGTCTCAAGAATATGTGAAGATTTTATAGTATTGCTTGGTGAATACAGAGAGAGGAAATCAAGACAGAGAAGTGTCAAGAAGTGTCATGAGGCGACCAGGAAATCATAGCCATTCCAAGGTCTAGAGTTGCGGTTTTCCTGCCAGCTTTCAACCTTGCCAGTGCAGCAGGAAGTTGCAAATTTGAAATGCTGCTGCTGCTGACCACACAGACACGGAATTCACTTCTAAAGAAACAAGGAGTTAAATCTTCTTTCTGCGAACTAGTGAGAATGAGGCATGGCTGGTAGTATTCTGAATAGCTTGAGTTCTGAAGTCAAATACATCTCAGGTCAACAATTGATTATGTGTAAGATTTAACTAAAGAACTTTCAGGCATCTTGTGTCTCATACACTCTAATCCTGGCCAGAATGCTTTGAGGAAGGAAGGAATGGCGGTGGGAATGACTAAAATACATTCTATGCATGTATGAAATTTTTAAATAATGAAATAAAATGGAAGGTTGAAGCATAAGAATATGGTGCCAACAACATCTATAATAATACAGTTTCAAATACGGCTGGAATCAGGCCCAAGTTTGGCTTTTGGCAGCTCTCTTCAAGCCTGCTTCCCACCTGACAAATAAATCTGTACCCACAAATACAACTGTAGATGCTGGCATTTTCCAGGCACTGCCTGGCCTGCTCAGAAGCGTGGATAGAAGTTGGCATTCTTCCACCAAGGCCTCTTTGAGCTTGACTGTTTACAGCGGTATTCACTCAGAAATATTTTTCTGCCTGGAAGATTAGCTGTCACCTTGGAATTCTGGTTCCTGATTTGAAGGCCATGGGATAAAGCTGAGCAATCCCCCTACTAGGAGAAGTCCTCTTGCTTAGACGCACAGTCTTTTAGGGCAGAATGCTGCTGCAAGCCAATTAGGGTTATGCTCAATTGATGCAGCATCAAAGGCCCACTTACAAACTTCTCCAGTGTTCTCCTACTATAGCTGATGCTTTTTAGCAACGTTCCCCTCATAAAATATAAAGGCCCTGAAGCTATAGAATAATCTTCTGATCCTTTTTCACATTTCTCTGTGTGCTATTTTATTACATTTTTATCAGTATTAAAAGACTAAATTATGGAGTTAGCTAGATCATGGTGCAAAAGTAGGGCATGCAGATTAAAATGGCACAAACATGAGACAAAGACAAATAGGCATATGAGAGTGGGGCAGGTAAGAGGCAAGTGTCTGAGTCAAGTCACTTGGGAGATTCTGGCTGACTGAATCCTTTGTGCTGCTTGAGTTTTAGGCTTGTAAATACTGTAGGTAAAAATACTTGACAAAATCCATATTTATTGTCCCTGGGTCTGACAGCAGTAAACGTAGAAATCATAGGTATTTGAGAAATGAGTTTATTTCTAACCTCTTTGGGAATATTTAATCTCAAAGATATTTTTATTGTTAGGTTTTTATAACTTTAATGGGCATGTAAAGAGTAACAAAACTATTTAACTATTGGATCTGAACTATCAAAGGTTTATTTTCATTTGATTTATTATGAAACATGGTCTATGCACAGAAACAGGATATATGTACATCTGTGTTGAATAAATCTGGGAATGAACAAACTATTTTTATATGTAAAACCATGTTAATTTCATAAATAAATATTGAGGAAAAGTAGCCAGATCAAAATAGGATATGATAAACTCTTCGCTACCTGCCTCTGTGAAGTAAAAAAGTCATTACACGTTTCCAATACACAATGACTCAGAGTATTTTCATTCCAAAAGGGAGGATAAGAAGAAAAGATTAGACATAAGTATAAAACCTAGCAGTACCACACCAAACCCAAGATTGTGCTGGCATCATGTTATCTCCAATGGATTTGAGGATCTCTATTCCTGGAGTCCTGCAATCTCAGCTCGTATGAGTTCCCAATTGGGGTCACAAGGGCTTGACCAAAGTTCCAGAAACCTGTTAATGCTAGACCATGTTTGGTTGGGTTGGATTCCTAAATGGGATGCCCTTTAAGGCCGTTGCATGAAACTATGGAGATGAAACCTAATTTGTAGTGGATACTCTGGAATCTTGGAGATGCCAGGATTTGGGACATTTAACAGTGTGTAAGCTTTCCCCTTTCACCACATCTGTGTCAGCATTTTTTTTTTTGTCATTGGTATTCCTGATGATGGCAATTATGACTGTAATGAGATGTGATCTTAAAGTATTTTAAATCTGCATTTATCTGATGACTAAGGATTTTGAGTACTTTTACAGTGTTTGATAACCATTCTTTCTTTGACTTTTGAGAATTTTTTCTTCAAGTGCACAGCTCTTTCTTAAATGGATTTTTTAACTTTTTAATGTTTAGTTTCTTTTAATCCTCTGTCAGATGAATAATCTGCAAAGACTTTCACCCATTCTGTGAGTTGCCTTGCTTCACAGTTCCTTTGCTATACAAAAGCTTTTTAAATTCTTGAAATCCCATTATTTTCTGTGTTACCAAAGTCTGACACTGATATAAGGGCTTACAAAGTCCTTACTAATGCCTGTAAGTTGAAATATGTTCTCTAATTTTTTCTCTAGCTATTTCAGAGCATCAGGTCTTATGTTGCGATCTTTGATCTATTTGGAGTTGAGTTTTATGTGGGATGGAAGGTAAGGATCTAGCTCCATTTTATGAATGTTGAAATCCAGTTTTCCCAGTACTATTTGTTAACCATGCTTTCTTTTCTCCAATCAGTTAACTGTAGTTTGGTGAGCATATGGATCCCCAATACCATTTCATTGTTTTATGTTTCTATTTTTGTGACAGTATCATGATGTTTTCATGACTACGACTCTGTGGTATAACTTGAAATCAGTTATAATGGTACCAGCCACAGTATTCTTTTTTCATGATTGTTATAGTTATATTTCCATTATATAATGTTATAGTCTTCCATTTCTTTCTTCCCTGTCTTACATTTTTTTGTTGTAGAGGTCTTTCATTCCCTTCTTTGGGGTTATTCGTGTGTGTGTGTGTGTGTGTGTGTGTGTGTGTGTGTGTGTGTGTATGTGTGTGTGTGTGTGTGTGTGTGTGTGTTTACTTTTAGCTATTGTGAATAAGATTGTTGTCTTGGTTTCTTTTTGGTATGTTTGTCATTGGTATATAGGAGGACTACTGATTTTTGTGTATTAATTTTGTTTCTGACACTTTCCTAAATGTAATGATCAGCTCAAATGGTTAGTGATTGAGTATTTGGAGCCCATTATGTATAGAATCAGATCATCTGCAGAAAGGAATACTTTGACATTTTTTCCTATTTATGTGCATTTTATTTTTTTTCTCTTGTCATATTGCTCTAGCTAAGACTTTACACATTATGTTGAATATAGGTAGAAAGTATAGACACACTTGTCTGGTTTCTGATCTTAAAGGAAATGTGTTAATTTTTTCTCTATTTAGAATGATGTCGTTTCTAGGCTTGTCATAAATAGACTCCATTATGTTAAGGTGTGCTCTCTCCATCCTTATCTACTCTATGACCTTTATCATGAAGGGATGTTGAATTGTCAAAGACTATTTCTGTATGTTTTGAGATGATCTGGTGATTTTTGCCTTTAGTCTATTTCTGTGATAAGTTACATTTATTAATTCATTAGTGTTAAGTATAATAATTGTAATTAAGCCAATTTGGTCATGATGAATTATCTTTTTAATGTGATGATTAATTCAAATTGTATTTTATTAAGAACTTGTGCATCTATGTTCATCAGTGATGTTCTGTAATTTCTTTTTTTTTTTTAACCTGCTAATAGTCTACCTTTATTTCCGTAACTGACTCAGTTTTCACATTTTCGGGTATCACTGGCTGCTTTTTTTTTTTTTTTGAAGAAGAAGAAGAACAGGGAATATCTTTAATGTACAAAAATATTATCCCAACATCTCCCCTTTCAGTCCAATAAAAGGCTCATTCTCTAACATCAATGAACTATATACAATAAGAACAATTCTCAGGTAAGAATTACATTCACAGTGTCCACTACATTTGTATTTTGCAACTTTGGAGAAAGTACTCTATTATCTATCCTATCTTGGTGAATCCAAAGTTTTGTACTTAAATCACTTTCTATCATAACTTGTATTGTATTAACAACCTAAAAAATATCATTTTAAACCTTAAAACATTTTGTTAAATAAACAATGTATGCTTTTATGTTTCTCAGCCTTGACAAATTTTACACCTCTTTTGTGAGTTTCTTTTCTGAACTTGGTAATAAGGAAAACTGTAAAACTATAACTATCTAGTTTTCAACCTCATCTTATAACCTGAGAGGGATAAATATTACATGAGTAAACCAGAAGTGCTGAGCAAACAGTTTACAAAACTATAAAAATGATACGGACAGCTGGCTGCCCGGGAAGTCATTCAAGGGTCCTTGAAGGCAGTGTTGAAACATCTGGTTTGGGCTTATAGGCCCAGAATATCTGACAGATTTTTCTGAGAAGCAGGAATTTTTGAAGGACTGGCCTACCATGTCTTGACAAAGTTCAGCAGTCAAGTTTTTTGTGTCCTGCTTGTCCAATGTCACCAGCATGTCACTGTCAGCAGCTGAGGTAAGAGCAGTTTCTTTCCCAGGGGCTGGCTTTGTCACATTTGAAACAAACTCCATACGGAGATTCTTCCATGCCCATCATCTTCTTTGAAGTAGATTAGGGTTGCCAGAAGCTGGTGTGTCTCAGTCCAGACTGTTCATGTAGATCTCATCCATTTCTCCATCATTGGGCGATCCCCGTGTCTTTCTTGGGGTCCTGTTTTCCAGGTAGCCTCCCTGGTGTTGTGAGTGGAAGTCCAGTCATCCTTGTTCCACAACTAGTATTCTCCTATGAGTGGGTACATACCATGTTTGTCTTTCTGAGTCTGGGTTACCTCACTCAGGAGGATTTTTTCTAGATCCCTCCATTTGCCTGCAAACCTCATGATGTCATTGTTTTTCTCTGCTGAGTAGTATTCCATTGTATATATGTACCACAGTTTATTTATCCATTCTTCGGTTGAAGGGCATCTAGGTTGTTTCCAGGTTCTGGTTATTACAAATAATGCTGATATGAACATAGCTGAGCAAGTGCCCTTGTGGTATGGTTGAGCATTCCTTGAGTATATGCCCAAGAGTGGTATAGCTGGATCTTAACTGTAATTTCTTTTTTATGGTATTTTCACCTGCTTTTTGTGTTAAGGTAGCATTGGCTTTATAAAGAATTTAGACACCTTCCTTTTCTATGTCATAGAATAATTTGAATAGTCCATTCAAGTTCTGGTGGAGCTCTTCAGTGAATCTGAGTGTTTCTGGCCTTTTTTTCTTTAGTAGAGGGACTTTTTAAAATCACTGTTGAATCTCACTTCTAGTTATGGATCTTCTAAACCTATTTATTTCATCTTGGTTCAGTATGGGTAGGTCATATGCATGTAAAAATCCATCCATTTTTGAAAGTTCACAACTTAATAGAGTATATCTTCTTAGGCTATATCCCCATGATTGGCTGTATTTAATTGGCATCTATTATACTGCTTATCATTTCATCTCTAATTTTCTTAATTTGAGTCTTCTCTCTTCTTCCTTTGGTTAATTTGGCTAAGAGTTTGTTAATTGTGTTTATCTTTTTCAATAACCGGGGTTTTTACTCATTATTTATATTGTTTTTTATTTCTATTTCATTAATTTCTTCCCTGAGTATGATTATGTCTTCCCATCTACTCTTTTGGGGATTAGTTTGTTCTTGTTCTTCCAAGGTGTAAAGGTGTATCATTGATTAGTTTCTTTGCAACCTCTCAAAATTGTTGATACAGGCACTTAGTGATGTCAACTTTCCTCTTAGGACTGTCTTCCTTTTGCCCTATGGATTTTAACTGGTTGTATCTTCATTTTCATTAAATTCTATACTTTTTAAATTTTCTTTCTTGATTTCATCACTGATTCATATATCATTCAATAGTTTGTTGTTTAATCTCTGTGAGTTTTTTATACTTTCAGTAATTTGTCTTGCATTTGGTATCTGTCTTTATTCCAATGTCATTAGATAGAATATAGGATATTTCAATTTTCCTAAATTTGTTCAGACTTGCTTTGTATACTAATATGCCATCAATTTTGGAGAAAGTTCTATAGGCTCCTGAGAAGAGCACGTATTCCTTAGTGTTCAAGTAGAATATCTTACAGATTCCTATTAGGTCTGTTTTACATATTGTGTTAGAACTCCAGTGTTTCTCTGTTTAACTTTTTTTATCCAAATGACTTGTCTATTGGTGAGAATGGGGTGTTGAAATCATCTACTATCATGGTGTTGGAAATAATTCATAACTTTACAATGAAATTGTGTGTCTGTGTTCTACTTTTACATGTTTGCAACCTGTAATGTCCTCTTGATGGAATGTTCCATGGATGAGTGACATTTTTTGTTTCTTGTATTTTTGGTTTGAACTCTGTTTTGTCATGTATTTTAATAGCTATGCTTAGCTTGCTTCTTAGTTATAATTGCTTGGAATGCATTTTTACATCTTTTCCCCTGTGCTTGGTCCATGTTTGGTGGTGAGATGTGCTTCATTGAGACTGCAAAAAGATGGATTCTATTCTCTAATCCAAGCAGATAGTCTGTGTCATGTTATTGGAAGATTGACACCAATAATATTTAGAGTTATTGAAAGCTATATTTTGATTATTGCCCCTTTTGTGGAGTTTTTAGTATCTCTTTTGATTAATTAATCTGGTATTGTTTATTTATTCTCTATGATGTCTTTGGTATGTTCGGGTTCCTCTTCAGACTGAATAATTCTTTCTAGTACCCTCTGTAAAGTTGACTTAGTGATCATATATTCCTTCAGTCTACTTTTATTATGCAAAGTTTTCATTTCTTCTTCAGTTTATATAGTTTTGCTTGGTATAAAAGTCTGGGCTGGCAGTTGTGATCTTTCTGAGCTTTGAATACATCTTTCCAGGATCTCTGGTTTTAAAAGTTTTTTGTTAAATAATAAGATGTTATTCTGATGGGTGGGTCTGTCTTGATAAGTGACTTGACCCTTCTCTCTTGCAGGTTCAGTACCGCTCCCCCTTATTTTTCTGTCTGTGTTTTTTGTGTTTTAACTATAATATGCCACGAGGAGTTTTTTTTTCTCATCTTGTCTATATTTTGTAGGCTTCTTGTACCTGTCTTGGAATCACTTTCTCCAGCTTTAGAAAATTTTGTCACATCAATTTATTGAAAATATTTTTCTCTGCCTTTGTTATGGTAAACTTCTCCTTCCCCTATACTCACAATTTAAAGGTTTGCCTTTTTCATGGTGTCTTAGTCCTCACTAATGTTCCATTAATTTTTAATTTTTTTCATTAACCTTTACTTGTAACATGAATCTTAAAGAGTCTTATTAATAAAATCAAACCTGAGGCCAGTTATTGGGGTGAATGCTGAAAGGTCAGAGAAGCAGAACAAGCCACAGCTAACCTCACCTGGCCAACTTCTCAGCTGGTCTTGTTTCCTCAGACTGAAAGCTTCTGTGTCCTCATCCCAATGGCTTTCAGCTGACTGCTGCTCAAAAGCCTAAAAGCTTAACCAGCCAAATGCTTCTAGTTTGTGGTCCTCATGCCTTATATACCTTTCTGCTTTCTACCACCATTCCCTGGGATTAAAGGCTCAATTTCTGGGATTAAAGGCGTGAGTCACCATGCTTGGCTGTATCCTTGAACAGATGGATTTCTGCCTCTGGAATGGTAGGATTAAAGGCGTGTGCTACCACTGCCTACCCTAAGTATCTAGTGGCTTTTCTGTTCTCTGACCCCAGATAAGTTTATTAGGGTACACAATATTTTGAGGAACACAATACCACCACATTTACTAAATCATTCAATTCTTTTACCTTGTCTCCAAACTTTAATACTATATTTCCTACATGATCATTTCTATTTTGGTTAAGGTTTTCACTTTGATTTTAATTTGTCTTGTGCTTTTTATTTCAGCATAATTTCAGTTTATTTTTCTTCAAACATTCTGTTTCTTTATTGAATTCTATATTCATATGTTGCATTCACTGCCTTAGTTTATTCAGCACTCAGGTATTGTTCTTTCTGAAAGTGTTTATGTCTTCTTTGAGTTTTTTTATCATAATTGAAATGATTCTTTTAAACTATTTGTCTGGAAGCTTTTACAAATTGATCTGACTGGACAGCATGACTATGAAATTAGTAATTTTGGGAGAAGACATATTATCCTGGTTTTTCATGTTGTTCTCATTTCTGCACTTGGAGTTGTACCTCCAGAATTGGTTTGTCGAGTTTTTTTTCTTTTCTCCACTCCATTGTTTTAAATTTCAAATCTCCTTTCTTCTTCCAGTGGAAGTGTTTACAATGTTCAAGAGAGGCCTGAGTCATAGCAGGGCTGAGGCTTTTATCCTCTGTGGTTTTCCTATGGGGGTCAAATATTGTCCTGGGCCAGTTAGAGTATCCTACCTGAATCTTCAGTTTGTGCTGCATGTTGTGGAATACCATCCATGTCTGTGGGCCTTACTTGGGTCAGATATGATCCACTCCCTGTATTAGAAACTTCTGCTGAAGCCACTACAAGATGTGACTCACTCCATGTGCCTGTAGGCCTTTACCCTGGGTCATATCTGGCCCAAACCTTTGTTTGCCTGGTCTGTGGATTGTGGTATTATTTGTATGCTGTGTACCTTATCTTGGGTCAGATCTAGTCCCTACACAGGGTCTGCAGCTTCTGATGAAGCCACTGTCAAAAGGTTCATCTTAATATTTTTGATGTTTTTCTTACTTGCTGACATTTTAAGTAATTTTTTCATTAGGAAATTATTTTCGTACCTGTTTAAAATCTTTTGCATGAACTTAGACAAGAATTATGCCTCTGGTAAACAAATTCAGCAATGTGGCAGAAAACAGACTCAACTGCAAAAATCAATATCTTTTCTATACACCACCAACAAACATATGAAGAAAGAGATCATAGACATTCTCATCCATAATAGCCTCAAAAAATATCTAGAAGTAAACCTAACCAAGGAAATGAAGTATCTCTTCAATGAAAACTTTAGATCCCCAAAGAAAGAGATACAGAAACAAAAAGATGGAAAAATATACCATGCTCATGGATTGGTAGATATAAGATTATGAAAATGACCATTCTACTCAGAGCCATTTACAGATTCAATGCAATCCCAATTAAAATCCCCATCTCATTCTTTATAGAAATAGAAGAAAACCCTATTCTAAAAATCATATGGAATCACAAAAGACACTGGATAACGAACAATTCTGAGCAAAAAGAACAATGCTTGAGAGATTACCATTCCATATCTCAAGATATATTACAGAATCAAAGTAATGTGTGTGTGTGTGCACGCATTACTGACATAAAACAAACATGCAGACCAATGAGACAAAAATGAAGATTCAACCACGACTTCATGAAACTTTAGACACTTAATATTTAAGAAAAATGCTATAAACATAAGCTTGAGAAAAGAAAGCATATTCAACAAATGGTGCTGGGAAAACGGGACACCCACACACAGAAGAATGAAATCAGACATTTATCTATTACCTTGCACAAAGACTTACTCTAAATGCATCAAAAACTGTACATGAAACCAAACTAAAAACACTGACACTTCTAGAAGAAAAAAATAGTCCATACATTACATTATATAGTTGTGAATAGGACTCTGTGAGTAAGATTACATTTGCCCAAAATTAAGGTCAACAATAGATAATTGGGACTTCATAAAACTGAAAAGCTTCTGCATAGCTAAAGAGACAATCAACTGAGTGAAAAGGAAGCATTAGAAATTGGAGAGAACCTTTTTCAGTCATATATTTGACAGAGGATTAATGTTCAGAATATACAAAGAATTCAAACAACAGATAATCAAAAAAAAGATCAATTAAAAAATGGCCTTGGGTAGTGGCATGCATATTTTGGTAGTAACCAACAGCTCCCTAATTGGACTTAGGAGCTCATCAAGAGGGAAATCATTACTGATATGTGAAACCTAGCCAACTAACCCAGGCTGGTGAAGTCATGGATCCCGGAGGAGAACCTACAACCACCACTTTAGTAAAACACCATAATCACTAAGTACATTCTAAATATGTGTCCTTGTACTCATACATGTAGGCCTCACCCCTCATGAAAGACACTTCTCTCTACAATGGACAGGAGACCACTACAGAAAATCAGAACCAATCAGTTGTGGGATGCAGTCCCTATGGATGTATCTACAAAACAAGCCCTATACCTAAGGTTCAGGGAACACTGCAAAAGAGGGGGTGAGAGATTTTAAGAACTAGAGAATCAGGAAGTTTTCTGTGAGATTGTGTCTAGTAATTTATGATGCTACACTCATAATATCTCACCTACATAGCTCCCTAAATATGAGCTGAAGAAGAACAATAATAGACATGCCAAAGTAGATGGGAGAAAGACCATGATGCCTCAAGACTACACAAACGAACCACAGGCAACTAAGCAACATTGAGAATGGGAGAAACAGTCTTCACCAGGGAAGAACATACCAGTTGTCTATCTGATACCAAATGGTCAGTCCTGAAAATGTACATATAAGTAACATTATACAGACTGAGCTTGTTATATAACAACAATTAATGAAAAAAAGGGGTTAAGTTTGAATAAGAGCAAGGAGCTATTTTGGAAGATTTGAGAGAAGGAAGAAAATGGGGAAATGAAGTAATTGTATTATAACTACAGTAAAAAAATAATAAAATAAATAATTTTTAATCCAGGGCCATTTTCTACTGTGAAGTTGAGGCATGTAAGGTCTCATATGGGTTGGCCCATTAATAAACTTCTCTATGTATATGAGTTAGCAAGCCCACATGTAAAATGGCCCATGAATAAACTTCTCTATGAATTTGAGGCAACAGATCCACAAATAAACTTTATGATGTCTTTCTTACCTCTTCCTCGGTAACAGACTTTGAAAACAATTTCTCTTTCCAATCCATTTAGTTCCTTTTTGCTATCTTGGTAAGGAGTGAGTTACTTCCAGTTCACACTAACACTCTACAGACTTTGGATGTTCAGACATCCATTAGGATGTCTCTTGATCTGGTAGTTTAACTTAGAAAAACCTAGACATATCTGAGAAGAGAGACTATTAACTGAAAAAAAGTTGCCTCCATAGATTAGCCTGTAGGTAAGTCTGTGGAGTATTGTCTTGATAAACAGATGATATGGAAGGGCCCAGCCCATTGTGGATATTGTTATTCCTTGTCTGGTGGTCCTGTGCTGTATAAGAAAGCAGACTGGCCAAGCTGTGGGAAGGAAGCTAGCAAAGGGCATTCTTCCATGCCTTCTGTTTCAGTTCCTCCTTCCAGAATCTGCCCTGACTTCCACGGATGTAAAGCTGTAAAATGAAAATGTTTCCTTCTTTCTTCCCCAGGTTGCTTTTGGTCATTTTTAGAAACCCTAACTAAGACATCTCTCATAATGTATTCCCCCCCTTAGGACAGACCTGTGTTTTAGTTTCTGATCGCTACACCCCGAGGCATAACAGCATAAATTGTGATGCTCAGCAAATAATCTCAAGGGAAAATACTGGGTCGAACATTATTCTTGTCCCCTGTAGTTCCCACTTTCCTTTTGGATTTTTTTCTAAGAAAATAATAATAATAATTTTTTTGCTAGGTCACTAAATCAATCATTTACAAACCTAATTAAGGATATCTAATATACCCACTGCTATTGTCTGTATTGAGGGTACAGAATAACTTAAGAACAACCTATTTCCTTAAAGAATTTATAGCACAACAATTGAATGATTGTTTTAATAATGCTTCTGTAAAAGTATTTCATTCAAATTTCTTTGTGTTGTTTTCATGGGTTGCCTCATATAAAGTACAGAACTCCTTTCAATTAAGCCTTCTGAGGAGTGTCATGGTAACAGTTTCCAGTTTTATTTCTTCAAGAGCTTTAGATTTGATGCCTTAAGGCTCAGTTGTTGTACTATTCCACATGTTAGCAAATTTAAATAATTACCTTAACTTTAGAGTGGATTATAACTGTCCTCCTTCAACGGAAAAAGAAAATCTAGCCAATTTCTTTCTGGGCTAACTATGTTGATCTTGTCTCCATCACAATACTATTTGGGAACACGAACTACAGAGTGAATGAAATCAACTTTGAAGATTACTATTCAAATGTCAGTTTTTATTGTTTTTTAATTATAACCATACACCAAAGTCACTCTACACTAATCCACTATCCTTCACAAATCCTTCTCCTAGGAGTGGTGGTGTGTATAAGGGCCTAGCCCTTTCAGTGAGAAATATTTAACTTCCAACACAGGATTTTCATTGTTTTGGTGCTTCTTTGTTTGTTTGTTTGTTTGTAGGTATGTATGTTGGTGTTTTACCTGCATGACCTATGTGTACCACGTGCATGCCTGGAAAGGGACCCAAGTCCCATGGAACTTGGATAGATAGTGTTATAAATATTTGTAAGCCACCATTGGGGTTTTGGGAACCAAAACTGGGTCCTCCGAAAGAAGAACAAGGACTCTTAACTACTGAGCCACCTCTCCAGCCCACTCTGGTATTTATAGAATAATTATAATCTTGAATTCACAGAACCACTCTACTCATTAAATGGGCTATAGGTAACAGTGCATCACTCTGAAGAGCTGTGCCAAAGTTACACTGTGCATAGGAAAAAAGGAAGAAGATGAAGTACACATGAGTGATATGAAACCCCTGCTCTCCTCAGAGGTTCAATATCCTAACAACCTCTTTGAGTCCACTTGTTCCCCAGATATCAGAGAATGCTCCTACTGAAAATCGTGAAATTGTCTTGGTCCCTTCTGAGTCTCAGCAATAAGGAGATGGTGGTGGATGTGTGCTCCCAGCCCCTTGGACCATAGCTGTGGACACATGGGAAAAGTTGAAGACATTCCACATTTTATTTTTTATTTATTATTTTATTTTATTTTATTTTATTTTATTTTATTTTATTTTATTTTACAATACCATTCAGTTCTACATATCAGCCACGGATTCCCTTGTTCTCCCCCCTCCCGCACCCCTCCCCTTCCCCCCAGCTCACACCCCATTCCCACCTCCTCCAGGGCAAAGCCTCCCCCTGAGGACTGAGATCAACCTGGTAGACTCAGTTCAGGCAGAGCCAGTCCCCTCCTCCTAGGCCTAGCCAAGCAACCCTGCCCTGCATAAGCCCCAGGTTTCAAACAGCCAACTCATGCAATGAGCACAGGACCCAGTCCCACTGTCTGGATGCCTCCCAAACAGATCAAGCCAATCAACTCTCTCACCCATTCAGTGGGCCTGATCCGGTTGGGGGCCCCTCAGTCATTGGTTCATAGTTCATGTGTTTCCATTCATTTGGTTATTTGTCCCTGTGCTTTATCCAACCTTGGTCTCAACAATTCTCGCTCATATAGACCCTCCTCTTTGTCGATAATTGGACTCCCGGAGCTCCACCCGGGACCTAGCCGTGGATCTCTGCTTCCAGATCCCTCAGTCATTGGATGGGGTTTCTAGCAAGACAATTAGGGTGTTTGGCCATCCCATCACCAGAGTGGGTCAGTTTGGGCTGTCTCTCGACCATTGCCAGCAGTCTATTGTGGGAGTATCTTTGTGGATTTCTGTGGGCCTCTCTAGCACTTTGCTTCTTCCTATTCTCATGTGGTCTTCATTTATCATGGTCTCCTTTTCCTTGTTCTCCCTCTCTGTTCTTGATCCTGCTGGGGTCTCCCGCTCCCCCAAGCTCTCTTTCCCTCCACCCTTGCCCTTCATTTCCCCCACTTATGTCAAGGCTGTTCATGAAGAAATCATCCTGAGTGAGGTAACCCAGACTCAGAAAGACAGACATGGTATGTACTCACTCATAGGAGGATACTAGATGTGGAGCAAGGATGACTGGACTGCTACTCACATCACCAGGGAGGCTACCTGGAAAACAGGACCCCAAGAAAGACACGGGGATCGCCCAATGATGGAGAAATGGGTGAGATCTTCATTCCACATTTTATAAAGTGGATGACTCAGCTAGCAGTTGAGGACAGGAAGATGTCTACTTAGCTAATTGTTCCTCACTCTTTGTCTACAGATGGATTCTAGGGTGATGTTTTAGAATATGCTTTGTGCTTCTGGCCTAGTGTCTAAGTTGCTCAAGAAATACAAGCATTTGGATTGGTAGAATTTATAATCTTTCCCTGGACGATGTGTTTATTTATAATTAAAATGAGAATTTTCCTAATAAGTGAGGCAGCTGTTAACCATCTTGATTCATTTCAAATGTGGTTGGGGAAATTCAACAAGCTTCAAATGGGGGGTGAGAGGGCAAGCCCTGTTTTCCTTATACTCTTCAGGGTCACATTAAATCCATGTTGTGTTTTCTGAGAGATTAGAAACAGACTGCAGAGTACAAACACACTGTGAACTACAGCTCTCTTCCCCAAAGCATAAAATCCCTCAGCTGTCTGCATACATACAGTATGCCGCGATTTTCTATTTGTGCCACATCAATGTTTTTAAAGTGCCTTTATTCAAAAACCTTGATGCACTGGGACCTGGTTTAGATGAAGACCATTCATACCATCTTTTCTCTCTTTGTATCTTACCACATTCATCGGCCTAAAATACATTTGTGATTAGAACCTGAGGTATGTTGAAGAAAAAGTCCAGGCTCCACCCCTTCCTGAGGAGCTCTGCCAGTGGCTGGCTTTGGAGGGGTCATGAATTATTACTTTTAAAGATGTGCTCACTGGCAGATGTCTCATGCCCTAGTGGATGACCGTATACCCAGGCACATATGGGCAGCACCAACAGAACTTAGTGGATTATCCAAGAAAAAGGACATGAAGTTGGGGGAGTGTATGGGGGGCACATTGGAGAGGGAACGTATGGTCAGATTTCATTATATATGTGTGTATGAAATTCTCGAGAATAAAGAAAAATTTAAAAATGATGATTTCTTAAAAATGAAAATACACATTTCTCAAACAGAAAAGAGAGCACTTTATGAATAAGACTCCCATGAGACACACAGGATGATGTTTAACTCCCTTTGTGAAGTTTATTCTTGCCTGGAGTAAAATGAAACCAGTAAATGTTAGTCCCAGTGCAGATTGACTGATTAACAAATTGCTTTAGTGCAAATGGGAGAGGCTCAAATATTTGACTTGACTGTTTTTCACTGGAGTCTTACACTAAATCTGACCACAGCTGTCCTGAAGGCCAGATGTTAGCTGTAAAATTCAGTGAGTTTAATATACCATGCAACCTCCCTGTGTTTTTAGCCAGGCTCAAGCCGCCAGCATCTGTGCATTAGCCTTACATAGCTCCGGTGGCTGTGCTGAGATGCCTATTATCCTCCTGAGGTTTGGCAGGGGCTCAGATTTCCTCTAAGCTTGCGTACAATCACTTCATTTAGAAGCTATCTGCTCCTATTGAAGTGAAGGTACCTCACAAATGCATTTGATACCGCCTGTTCCTGAAAGTAATTGGATGAGGTCAAATACCTGCCCTTGTTATCACTCTTAAGCTGCCCAAGCCCAGTTAATTGTGGCCTCAGCAAATGTTTCCCTGGAAGGTTGCTTTTGCCCAGGCTTGGCACGTCTCACAGGAGTGTGGAGCTCATAGACTGTGGAGTAGTCTGGCCTCTGCTCGCCACCTCCTCCAGTGCATTTTCTGGTCTGTTAATTAGAGATTCTGGACTGTGCAAATGCCTGTCTGTAACTCCTCAGGGTGAGTCTGCAAAGCTGGGAAGCAGTGATGCAATGGAAAGAGAGCAGAGTCTCAAAACTGGAAAGACCCAGGCTTAAATCAAGCAACACTACTCAATTCCCTGAATGCCCATTGATTCCAGTCTAAGCCTGCTCCTCTAACGCAAGGCCGTAATTTTCAAGCCAAGTGCAAGACAGCGTTAAGGTCTGCAAATGTTTGAGTGTCTTACCTAAAATGTTTTATACTTTTAATAAAATTATAATTGAAAAATACAAGCACTCATGTATTAAGTACCAAAATGTGTTTTCCCCAAATAGCCTGGTTCAGATTCATTCTGGGCCTTGAAAATGCTAAATTATAACTTTTATTTACAAAGTCCTATTTCAAAGTCTGCAGTTTATGATAAAATGTAAGATGTTTCATGTGACAATCAATCAATCAATAAATGTCCTACTATTAAATCTCACCACCAAAAAACTACTTCACAGTGTGATTCTAACTCTTCCGGGTTGTTCTTTCTCTCTCAGGCATTTTAAGTGTTGCCCAGCAGCCCATAAAATGCCACTGTTTTCGGGTGCTGAACTTTCAAATCCATGACATCATTCCTTTGGGGGTTTATAAAGGACTAAGGTATTATCAAAGAGTGAAATGACATAGGTGTTGGGACAGAAGACTCCGCACATGTGAAATATGGAAATCCTTCACTATGACTGACTGGAAAGATCATGCAGGAAACAGACTGGCAGACCAGTGGTGAGCTGAGGCAAAGGCTTTACCTTCCATGCAGATGTACTTGGATTTCATCCAGGAAGAAATCAGTAAGCCAATGGAAGCTTTAAAAAAGCAGTGAGCTATTGGAAACTTCAGCATGCGGCTTTGGTAGTGGCCTGGTTGTCACAGTACTCTTGCTTTCTCAGATCATGTGATTAAATTACACCAACTTCATTTTAGGATCCAATAGATCAAATAAAGCTGTTTAGGTTATGACTGATCTTTGCCTCTTACTAGCGTGACTCCGCTAGGCTTTAATTTACTTGAACTGAATTTCAGAGACATGGTTTCTTTCCAGCAGATTTGACCTCCAGGGGAAGGAAAAGCTCACCTGCATGTGTGTTTCTTCCAGAGTTTTTGACTCCTTTCTACCCAGTGAGGTTTGGAGGTTTGGGGTTTTGTTTTGTCCTGTTCTAGGTAGAAATGTGCTATCATAGGGACAATATTTTCAAAAACGCAGACCAGATCAGGGCCTTGGGATGTGTCCCAGTGTCAATCTGGAGTATGTGTACCAGATATCACACTCATGGTAATTTGTAAATTCTTATTTTTTTCTTTCAAAGAACTCTTCATAGAAGCCATGTGCTTGGGGAGCTTACACACTTAAAAAGTCTGTCAGTTTATTTCATAAAATCACTTAGAAAATAAAGTAAAATATGGCTATGGAGAAATCTGAGGTTAGCATGATTTTTCATTGCCCTTTGTATCTGGCTTTCATGATTAGAATGTCTGAATAACGGATTTCAGAGCTTAATTGTGGTATTACATGCAATAAACAGCACATATCATAGTTATAGCACATAGTTTGGTTTTAAATATATACAAATTTTCATGAAATGTTATTATAAAATAATTACCATGGAGATAATAAAAATATCTACCACCTTGTAGCACACCCTTACGTAGATTGTTTATGGCTGAGTTCTGCTCCCGTATCCAATCTCTCTTCCCAGGATACAGGTCTGCTTCTTGTCACTTCATGCTAGCTTATGTTTTCTAGAGTTATGTATAAATGGAATCACATCCTACATATGCTTTCTGTTGGAGGAGAAGGGAGCCTGGCTTCTTTCACTTCGTATAATTATTTTGAAATGCATCCACCCTGTGTATGTAAGTATCCCCTTTCTTTGCATTACTGACCAGTATTCCCTCATATTAATATATCAGAATTTAGTTATATATGAACTCGCTAGCAACATTTGCATTATTTATAGTTTTTGACTATTACAAATAAGATGCAATGAATATTTGTGTTTGTGCACTGACAAGTCGAAATGGATCAAAGTTGAAATGTATAAAGACTTTTGCCCTTTGCGAAAATTGTTCAGAGAATGAAATATGAAACACGGGGAAAATCATTTACAAACCACATATCTGATTAAGAACTTATATCAAGAATATCTAAAGAACTCTGAAAACTCGGTAGTAGAAAAAAATCCAAACTAAAAAAGAAATGGGCAAAATATTTGATCAGATATACTCCTCAAGCTTGGGTATTCCTTCTCAGTTTCATTAGGGCCAGGTCAGGTAGCACTATCTAGACCCAGCTTTTTTCTATGATGGAGAATGAAGCATCTGAGAATTCAGCCCAATATCCCAAGAGTTACAATTTTTTGGTCTGGTTCTTTGGAACAGAAAATTTCAAACTCTGTATGAACTTCAAAAATCAACATCTCTAATTCTTCAAGTGTTTCTCCCTAGTTTCAGGCATCTTTCTTGAATCATGTGCTGATTCAAACTCTGATAAGATGAATGGGGAGCTTCCACCAACCATCAAAGCTTCTGTCTACGTGTGCAATTCTGTCTTGGGTCTTTTGTCGTAGACACTTGGGCCTCCAAGAAACCCATCTCTACCAACTCAATCCCAGGGAATCAGGAAAGTGTGTTTTGGGACCCTCATCTGTACTGCATCCCAAAATCAGTCCTTGGGAAACTGCAGGGATCATGTTGTTTTTATTATCTCATTCATACCACAGTAGATTGTTGCTTTGTGTCTAATATCATGAAATCAATCATATTTTTTCGTTTTTCAGGTGGATAGATACTGATTTTGTGGACAGAGTTTGTCATTCAATGTTATACATGCAGAACACTCAGTGACCGTTTTAGTGTTGTGATGTCTGGTAGTTTTCAAACACATGTGTTGGAAGTTACTTAATTCTCAAAACAACCCTCAGAAATGTGCATTACTTTGGCATTCAGAGACATGGCACAGGTGACCCTCAAGGAAATAAGAACTAACTGGGAAGGCAGTCTAAACGCAGGCAGTCCAAGTTTCACCCTGGTATGTTTAAGTCATATGCAACGCATCCAGTCTTTGAAAATGTGACGTCTTAATCAAGACCTTAATGTTCCTGTTCCCAAGTTTTGTTCGTTCTGTCTTGGATAAAGTATATCTCTTTCAAATGTATTTCTTCCATAAAGTAGTATATATATACACATATACATATCCATTATATGAGTGTTTTATTGAGATATAGCTGCCAATTATATGCTGCATCATCTTTGAAACAAATGAGCTTCAGTGATAGAGTGACTCCATACCATATTTTCTTATTAAGTAACAATGCTCTCAGTTAAATGTAACAGCTTTGCTGTTGAGATATTTCATCATAAAAACAAACACATAAATGACTCTGAATTTAACATGATCCAGAAATTTGGGATAGCATGGAAAGATGAGGAATCTGTTAACTGTTCATTATATATACTATCCTTTTTGTATGCTCCAAAATACTATGTGCTACAAAACCATCCATGTCTAAGCAAAATGAGCTCCTTCAGTAAAAGTTAAAGTTCTGAAAATGAGAGAGCATTGTGTCAGGGTGTGATTGGCAGCATACGTTCCTTTTCTGTGCTACATAAAACAATGGCATGTCGTATGATGAAACAGTATCACTTACCTAAATGTTTTCATTTTTCTCTTATGCACAACCCTTTTGTGTCAAATAATATTTAACAATTAATTTTAGTCTAAGTTTCTGCTTATTGTAGCATATGATGCATATGCATCTAATATCGCTGCTTTTTGCCCAACTTCACTTTACAGTCTCTTTATTCTAGTTCTCTTTATTATTTTTACTAGTCTTTTTCTTCCAGCTTTCACCAAAACTTGGTCGTTTTTTCCACACCTTGCCTACAACCCCTCTTCTGTCCTGAACCCACTCCATCACACCCTCTCCACCTGCCTTGCTCAGATCACATAAGTCAGTTTTTCTACATCTATCACCTTCAACCCTTCTCCTTTTTCCACAAACCTGTTCCAGCTGAAGACCCATTCAAGACCCAGCTTGGACCAGGCCAGCCAAGTCCAGGTACACCAGTCCCCCTTGCCTCACTGCCTGCAACTCTTTCTCCATCTAGTCACTAATGGAGCCACCACTTGCAGCCCAGCTCAGCTTGAATACAGACAGGTACTCCCTCTTCCCCATTGCCTTCCCATTCCCAGTCCTGGGAGCATGCTTAAGCTGAATCCATCTGCACATTTTGACCCAGTGTGGACCAGGTAAAGTAGTTCCTCCATCCCCACTGCCCGTGACTCCTCTCTGACATCTGGAAGCCAGAGTATCCTGGAGTAAAACATCCCAAGTTCTAAAAAATTATGGCTGCCAAACTAGAATACTCTACCCAGCAGAACCACCTGGAATAGTTGAAGAAGAAAGCAAAAATGCCCATGATTGAAATAGCCTAAAAAATTTCATATCAAACAAAAGCTCACTAAACAGAGTACTAGAAATAATCCTTCAGACTGAAGAGAGGAATAAGTAGAGCTGTGAAGAGACTCTAGACAGGAAACAAATGAATACACAATTTCATGACAACCACAACTAAGAACATAAACAGCAAAAATAACATCAAAATATCTACAATCTATACATACTTTTCAAAATAATTAAATATAAATGGCCTCAATTCTCCAATCAAAAGACACAGATCAATGGATTAAGAAATAAAATCTGTATATCTATTAGTTATGAAAAATTCACCTTGGCTTTAAAGACAGGAACCACCTTAAACTGTAAAGTTAGAAAAAAACTATTCAAGCAAATGGGATCAACTAGTAAGCAGGTGTTGCTAGCCTAATATCTGACAAAGTAGGCTTCAAAGTACAACTAACCTGAAGAGACTAAGATGGGTACTTCATTCTAATCCAGGACTCGGTTAACCAAGATATTAAGCATATATTCACAAAACTCTGAGGTATCAAATTTGCATGAAAATCATGGGATTGGAATTAAAGACACAAATGCAATAATAGTAAGTGATTTTAACACCCTACTTCCTCCAATAGATAGGTCAACTGGACAAAAACTAAAAAGAGAAACCTCAGAATTAAATAATACTTTGCATCAGATGGACCTAACAGATATCTACAGAATATTTCACCCAAATGACAAACAATATACATTCTCCTCAGCAGCCCATGGAAGGTTTGCTAAAATAAACCACACGCTTGGACACAAAGCAAGCCTGAACAATGACAGAAAAGAATGGAAATAATCTCATGTATTCTATCTTATAATTGTGTAATAAAACTTAGACAAAACTCTAGTAAGTATAGAAATGCATAGAGATTAAGTAACTCATTATTGAATGATAAATGTGTCAAATAAGAAATAAAAATATTCCTAGAACTAAATGAAAATGAAAACACACTACAGGAAAACCTCTGTGAATATATTAAAAGCAGTTCTAAGCAGGAAGTTTGTAGCCTTAAGTGCCTACATTAAAAAATAAGAAAGAATGCAGATAAATGACTTGATGATATGACTCAAAAATTTAGAAAAACAAGAACAAAAC
This sequence comes from Peromyscus nudipes, assembly GCA_902168325.1. NCBI lineage: Eukaryota > Metazoa > Chordata > Mammalia > Rodentia > Cricetidae > Peromyscus > Peromyscus nudipes. The sequence continues at coordinate 252 of CABHPH010154655.1, read as the reverse complement.
AAACTTCTTGGAACACGGTTCAAGAATGTAGGTGTGTGAGGAGATTTCTGAGTGCTTGTGAAAATATTCCAAGAAGACAAAGCAGAGTGACCTCATTTTCTTCAAAAAACAAAATTGTTCTTGGAATAGGTTTTCATGCGCCTGCCAGGTGTAGTGGGTAGGAGTGAGTTTACTTCAGATTATTCATTATGACTGTCTATTGTTATTTATTTATATGCTTCTATGGGCAAACATGGTTTTACTGCATGTGGT
>CABHPH010154654.1:29836-51584 GCA_902168325.1 Peromyscus nudipes | reverse complement strand
TAAATTCAGAGCAGGGAAATCTGAGGCAGAGTCATGAGAAAGCTGGAAAACCAGGAGACCTCCTCAGGTCAAACAAGCAGACTCCCTGAGGGACCAGGTAACGGGAGTATGGGGAGTATGGGCCTGAGCCACAAGAGATATCGGGTTTTGCCAGCATCTGAAATGCTGATTGAGTGGCATGTATGTGAATGTTTACAAGAATAACGAGACTATATGTGGACAGAAGCTAAGGGGGGTGAACCGGCTGATCTGGGAAAGGCCAAGTGTGTCAGCATCACGTGAGGAGGCAGAACCTGGAACACCTAGACTAGGAACCAGCCAGACTTCTCCCTGAACAAACAGATTGCAGCTTATCTTTGTATTACATTGTGGGGAAAACCCTCCATGAAGAATGCCATAGTTGGGAGCCAAGCACTCATGCCTGCTCAGCACATCAAGGACAGCTGTCGCCAGGCTGCAGGGTTTCCATGGAATGGAGTCCCTACATACATACCACACACAGGACAGGACAGCACAAACTCACACATTCACAGCACATGCTACACACCACACAAACTACACCAGTACCATGTACAAATCATGCACAGTCCACACACAGTCAACCACAAACCCACACAAACACTACACATATACACAAATTATATATGCCACAAATAAACCACACATGTATGCATATAATGCCCATACCACAAACCTACATATACACACCTCATGCTACACACACAAAACACAAATCATATGCATCAGAAACACACCACCTACACACATGTATGTAGCCATATACCACACACTACACCACATGCTACACACGCCCTATACACTGTGCAATACACAACACACATAGTACACATACCAGACAATCAATGTCCTCCCCTACACCCATAGAGAAGTTGGGAATCTCTGGCAGTTGGGACACTGTCTCCACTATAAGTGAGAGGAAGGACTTCTCCACCAGGCCCCATTGGAAAGGGCCCTGGAATCATATGTAATAAGGAAACTCTTGATTCCCACTCTTGATCAAGGAGTACTACCCTGGCCACTTGGGGCTGTTCTCTGGCTGAGCACATAGGGCTCTCACCATTATAGGCTGGGATTGGAGGAGCTTGTCACATCTCATACCCATACCTCCAAGAGTCAGCTCAGCCCTTCCACCAACACATATCACCTGGCACCACCATTTCCCATGGAAAGGCATGGTGTCCACGGTGTGGCCAGTGCCAAGGAAGTCTTCTGAGGTTGGGACCCAGGGCCCCCACTGCAGGCAAGTCATCAAACAAGCTGGAACACTCCCTGGGCTGGTTAAACTCTGGCTCTGTGACTCAGTGGTCTGTGGTGGGGCCCCTTACCACCTGAAGAACAGGCTCCTCTGTGACAAGACAGCTGTGTCATGATGCACGCCATGCCTGAAAACCAACCAGCGTTCTAGCAGCATTGCAATCCATGCCTACAAACACCGCTAAGAGCTCCCCGACCGGGGTGACTTCCAAGCCGTTAGACACCAGCTCAAAAGAGAACTGAAAGGCTAGAGGCATGTGTTCAGGCCCCGGAGGGTCTTAACCAGTCATCCAGCCTGGCGTAGCTCATGTGGAAGCAGCATGAGTCTCCAATACCTCTGTGGGTTCACCTTATTCCTCCCATAGTCTCAATCATGCTCAGCTCCACCCCTTAAATCAACTCCCCCAAAGAAGAGAATGTGGCCCGTGGTATGTCGGGTAACTGCCTTTCCTGGGCTCAAGTGTTACCTATCTAAGGAAACCAAACAGCTAGAGAAGGATTCAGAAGCCAGCCCAGGGCACATGTCTTAGGGACTGGGTGAATGAGCCAGCTTCCCACCATCACAGTATTCAAAGTAGTAGCATGCTACGAGTTCATTCTGCAGATAACACTAAAGGGTGGGAATTATTAGCTCCACCAGGCCACAATGAGAGCAAAGACATGGTCTCATCACCTCTCTTAAGTCTTACTGTGGAGATTTCTCTGCTCAAGTCTGTGTCTTGTTCTAAAAGTTTCTCTCAATCCTGCCGCAGTGTGCTGTTGATCTGCACATGCTCCACCCTGTAGAAAGGTTGGGGTGGGCTTGCTGACCCTCCTGGTCATTAAGTCATAAGGAGTAGAGCCTTGCTGGACTGAGTCACTTCACAATCACCAAAGCCCTCTGCATTCCAGATACCCAGGGCCTCTGGACTATGAGATTGGCAACACTGATAGCCACACCACTCAGCACAGCTGCCCTGGAGGCCAGAGAAGTGCTGGGAGCTGATGATGTTTACAAACCACACAGCTGACGGCATCTGCCATGGGTGATTCACAAATAAGTCTTTATTTGCCATGGATGCTCTGCTAAACACAAGCAGATCCCAAGACACTGTGTGTCACTAGTACAAGCAAACTGTCTGTAGGTCAATCTCTCCTCCACCCAGCTCCCCCACTCCCCCATGGTGGGGGGGTGCTGTTTCCAGAAAAATCTTCAGCTGTGAGTCCCAAATGTTAGCCACAGCCACTCACTGAGCTGATGATAGTGGATCGCTGCTTCTGCAGGAGCTCTGTGTGACATCATGGCAGGGGAATTTTATGTTTGGAGATTCCTTACTGTAGTTCCACCATGTTTTCATGGGGCAGTCGGAAGGTTTGGTCCCAAGGAACCACAGTGCCCACTTCTAGAAGCAGGAGGGCATCAGAGCTCTACTCTCTGAAGAGTCTACAGCACAGAATGGACAATAGACGCCATCTACAGCCTCGAGGCTGTTCCGTTTCCTGCATGGAAACCGATATCTTCGGGCTCCAAGCCCAGTTCTCTCTAAGGTCACATGAACACAGTCTTTGGTCCATGTGGAAATGAGATCACAAAACAGATTAAAGAGGGTTCCAGGACGCTGTCCCCGGCTTGCGCTGACTCCAGCTCATCAAGGCAACTGTTTATGGAAACCGCCTCCTCTTCAAACACTTCCTTCCTTAATCACCAGCATGTGCATGTGGAAAAACCTAGCCGGATAAACCCCGGTGCAGCGGCTCCGCAGCGGCTCAGCTCTATTGGGTACTTGGTGTTCATTTTCTACTGCACTGAGAGTTTGTTCCTGCCACCCTCCTCACCACCAGCTGTGTTTCCTGGGCTAAGAGCAACCACAGTGGCATGCTGGGTGTGGAGTGAAGGGGGGGATTTCTGTGAAGATCTTTACATGTTACAGGATGCATGTACACACAACAGACTTGGTCTCCACCATCCTGGATGACTAGAAGTCCCATGATCCCCCTCTGTAGGCCTAAGAAGCAAAGAGCCAGTATGTAAATTCCAGACCAAGACTGAAGTCCTAGGAGCCACAAGTGCTGGGCTGACTGTGTGTCCAGTTAGGCGGACACCAGCCAGCCTTGCCACGGCTTTTCGTTCCCTCTAGGCCTTTCAGAATGGTATGATGCCCCATTAAGTCTGCCCACTGAAATGCTCACCTTTCCAGAAACACCCACAGACACAAGAGGAAAGAAGGCCTAACTAGCTAGGTGGGCACCCTGTGGCCACATCCATCTGCTATTTCAAACTAATCATCAGACGCAGTCTGTGCCTCCTGTTCAATCCTGCTGCCACCGTGAGAAAGCAGCTGGAGATGGTGTGTGAATGCATGCATGGGGCTCTGCATTAATGAAACCTATGTTACATGGGCTGGGGGGTAGTTAGAGTGCTTGCTGCATTAGTGTGAGCACGTGAGTTCAGATCCCCAGCGCTCAATAAAAGCCAGGTTCCTGAGTCAGTGGAAGGACCCTGCCACACAAAATAATGTAGAGAGAGACCGCGAGGTGTTCAGCCATAAAAGAGGGGCACATCACAGCCCCTCCTCCTAAGGCTCAGGAAGAGGAGGCAAAGAGGTCGTAAGAGCCGCCGGAGGTGATGACTAACGTCAAAACTGAGTTTTCCAGACACAGAAGGGTAGCCAGACGTGTAAACTCACCGTCATTGTGATTGTATAGACAAGGAACAAAGTGAGGCCAGGCAAATGCCAGCATGGATGAGAATGCAGGCACAAAGTCCCATCCCCAACTGAGGAGCTAGTGATAACTGATGTCAACAGGGCCACACAGCCAAGAGTTTATCAACAGCGCGAGTTGGACTCAATGGTTTTTGTTTGTTTTCAGTGAGGACACAAAGTTGAGTGGGTACGGAATGGGCAAGGTCTGGAAGGGGTTGCGGAGGAATGAATATGATCAAAATAAATGTGAAATTCTCAGAGAATTTATATATTTAATCAAAATATATAAAAATAAACTTAAAAATATAAAAACTAAAAAATAAAGATGGAGAGAGAGAGATGCAGATACCCAATGTCCATCTCTGGCCTCTACATGCACAGACACCTGTGCACACACACACCACATACACACATACATATGCCATGCACATATAGACACATACGCCAATGCATGTACCCAGTGAGTTGCTCTGGTATCGGTCAGTGCAGCTGGGGATTTTACAGTCACATTTATCTGCACATTCCTTTTTCATTTTTGGTTTTTTGAAGTAAGGTAGCCCTGACTGCGCTGGAACTCACTCTGAAGACCAGGCTGGCCTAAAACTCAGAGATCCACCTGCCCCTGCCTCCCAAGTGCTGGGATTAAAGGTGTGCGCCACCACCGGTTGGCTGCATCTTCACATTTCAATAAGAGATCCATGTTTGGTGTGGGAGCATGGTCTCTGTGTCATCATGATCTTCCTCACATGTGAGGAAATGTTTCACTGTGCCTGCTGTGAAGCCCAGTGGAGATGCTAACATTGGGGACTTTCAGGAGCAAGTGAGCTGCACATGCTTTCGATTTTAATAAGGCAAAGAAGCTTCTAGAAACAACAAGTCTTGCATACACAGATCTTTTTTCCTCTACTGCTCTTTGAAATAATCTTAAGCATATTTTACCACATGGTGAACATGCCTAGGATTCGCTAGAAAGTACCCTTCTGGCTTTCAGTAGCATAGGCCAATTATATGGACACAAAAGCACAGTACAAGGCCAGGCATCTGGAGCAAGCTGGACGCATGGGAAAACCAGATCAAACTTCTTCCATTCATCACACACCTGCATGCCAGTCCTGGCTGTCTGTCCTCTCAGGCCACCTGTCCCCAAGCAGGTTTTATCATTCTGGTTCCTGGAAAGCACGTGAGCAGGTTGTATTAGGACTTTCTCATAGGGACCACCAGCCTGCAAATAACGACATGGAGACTTTTTAATTATGAAAGCTTAGCCATTAGCTTAGGCTTATTTCATGAGCTCTTCTAACTTAAAACCTTTTTATTAATTTTATTTTTTGTTTTTATTGCTTTTATTAATCTACATTCTGCCACGTGGCTCCATTACCTCTACTCTGTACCATATGTCCTATCTCTTCAGCATCTCCCTGGCATCTCCTGCACACCTAGACTTATTCTCCTCTTCTGGAAATCCCACCTAACATCTTCCTGCCTAGCTATTGACCATTCAGCTCTTTATTAAACCCATCAGAAGGTGCCTCAGCAGAGACACATCTTTATAGTGTTTGCAAATATTCTGCAACGGCAGGAATTTCTGCTTGTGGGGCCTAAGAAGACAGGAAACTCGGCCCGCCGAGGGCCTCTCCAGTCCTGGGTCATTCCAGTACATTCAGTGTCCCCTGGTCCCCAACTCCCTTCTCTGTGGGTGGGTGGGAACACTTCCCTGCTTCGTGCACAGGGTGGCAGGGCAGAAGGGAGGCAGGGCAAGCCAGAGGCCTGGGTGTGTGCTCTCTGCCTGCACCCTTCCTCGGGGCAAATCTGTTCATGTGATGGAAACACGGCCTTTCCCGCGTTCAAACAGATGAGGCCCTCACTGAGGGAAGAACTGCACAGGACAACAGGCGATATGTGCTGTAGTAGCTCAGAGTGACAGGTGGGTTCATTGACAGGCAGCTGTCCCCACTTTGTCCCACTTCCAACTCAGGACTGACCAGAAAGAGCTAGATGAGCCCCCAGACGCATGGGGTTCCCCACAGAGTGCCGCACTTGGATGAGCTGCCCCAACTACCTGGGTTGGCAGCTTCCAACCAGGGATCCCAGAACCTCACCTGAGTTGAACCTGAAGCCTTCACTCAGAGCATCTGGGAGTTTCACACACCCCAAGTCTTCCCCCTACTGGTGTCCCAAGGGTGGTCTTTATTGATCTCACACCCTCTAGCACCCTCTTATTCTGAGCCTCTCCAGGTACCATCCAGGCTAGCTCTGAAAAACAGCTTTAGAAATGTGTGTGAATAAAGGTGCACACGCCCCTAGGACCTGGACCAGACCCAGGCCCTTGAGCACAGGGGGATCCAGTCTAGCTTCACAGTAACCCATCATGCAAAAACCTACCCCAACCCTCCCAGGCTCAGCACTCCCAATGCTTCCCAGCTCCACCTCCTGTGTCCACTCATGAACCAGGACTTGACCCTCACAGTGCTCCCTGAGTCCTGAGGAACTAGTGCTCTGTCAAGCCTCCGTGACTGTCCAATGCAGACACTAAGCACATGCTTAGTCTTTGGTGGCCACGTTGATCATGTGCACATACACAGAGTACACTGGCCCTCAACCAGAACAGAGAGTTTTGCCCACTGCTCTGTGCTTTTCAGTCTACCCACACCTCCCCCAGCTCCAGTCGTCAGTAGCTCTCTCCTGATGAAGAAAGCCCTCCTAATTGGACCCTGAAGTCCTGCATTCTGTCCCTGGCCTCTGTCTACTCTTTTAACAGCCATGATTGTCTCTAAAGTTCAAATCTCCTCAAGCCTTTTAGGCATTGGCCAATCTAATAGGGGAGGCAGACGTGAATCAATTGACCTCAAGAATGAAGAGATGCAAGCCATCCAGTGCTCTCAAGGGTCATACTATGACCCTCCCATCCAGGGCCTCAGCTGGGTTCCCAACTCAAAGGATGCTTGAGTGCAATAACAGAGTGGTGGATGACAGATGGGGGTTGCAGGAGAATGTTCCAGGCTTGAGGATGACAGAATACTGTCCCCACAGAAGGCTAGGGAAAGGCTGTGGAGGGGACAAGAACAAGGACATCAAAGGTGGACATGTAGAACCATGAGGCCAACAAAGCCAATGAGACCGTAAGTGTCTTTGTGGATAGAAATTGTCACAACAGGATAATAACAGACAAGTCTAATGAAACGACCTTATTATACGAAGTAAGATTGTACAGGTCCACAGCAGTTTGGAAGTCACCAACTTAATTAATATGCAGCCCCCTCCCCAAAATTAGATGAAAACAAAGGACCAGAATGTAACTAGCAAAGACTCACACAGACATCAGCCTGCAACAGTGTAAGTGTGTGTGTATGTGTGTGTTCTTCAGATACATATATTTATGATTATATATGTGCTTTTTATTGGTGTGTAACTGTGTACACACAGGCACACACTCACACATGTGAACACTCACACATACACAGATGCTCACAGAGGCCAAAATGCATGTCAGATCACCTCTAGTGTGAGCTGGAGTTCCAGGCAGGTATAAGCCACCCTATAAGGGTGCTGAGAACTGAATTCACATCATGCACATGAGGGAACCTTGTGTCTGAATCTGTGAGCTTCCCTCTTAGGCTATAAAGCAAGCTTCAACCAGTTTCAAGGAACATTATTATGTAGGCTGTATTATTGACACATAATGAAACTGAATGAGAGTTGGCTATGTTCATGAAGGCCCACCCATTAAGAAAAATATATTTGAAAATAGTCGTGTCAAAAAATAAATCATACTGGGAACAGAAATACTTTAAACAGTGATAAAATACCATTAGCTGGGAGGCAGTCAAAATGGTTCTCTAGGAATTTATAGAAATGACAGATTGGAAATTAATGAACAAGTTAGCCAACAGAGGTCAGATTTCTTTAAAAATAGAATAAATTGGAATCAATTCAAAGACAGTTAGGAGAAAGGTTACACACAAAAGCATTGAGAAGACAAACATACAATAAAAATGACAAATAAAAGCGGACTCACAAAATAAACCTGAGTGTCTAGTGAGGAGAAGAGGGCAAAATTCAAAATTAATAGCAGGAATGCAAAGGGATGTAATTATGGAGAAGGCAGGGCCGCGCGCACCACCACTGACGACCGGGAGAGATTTATGACGGTCGTGTCAGTCACGAAATGTTTACTGCTTTCTGAAAATAACACATTTTCTGTCTTTGAATTCCATCTGTTCTTGTTTTAGAACAATAATATAGCCAGATATTAAAATCCACACAAGGGAAATATGAGAAATAAAAATTAGAGTCCACAGTGTCTGCATTCACAAATGTAATGTAAGACTGGTGCATAAAATATCGACAGGGGAAAGGTAAGAAACAGTGTCTAAAAGGACAGCACGTCACTCCCTGGTGTGTCTGTTACAGACAGGTACCAAAATGTCATTAATTTTATTGTTTAACTCAGTGTGTGTGTTTTAGGGAGGACGTGAAGTTGTTTACATTTCTTACTAAAATCAAATCGACTAATGGGTTTCTATATTCCTGGAAAATAGCCTTCCCCGCTTTTGATGGGCACATAACAATTCCATGACTCGGTGGTTGTGAGGCCTGAATACTGCAGCAAGCATGGAGTCTCCACTCCATGTGTCTTCGGGTGCACATTCAGTGTGGATCACATGGTAGTTCTAGTTTTAAATTCCTGAGGAATCTAACAATGGCCAGACAAATACTTTCTCGTGTGTGGAATCTAGATGCATGTTATGTATATACACAGGGAGAGAGGGGGAGGGTATTGTTAGGAGGTAAGGGAAACAAGAGGGGGTAACAGAGCTGAATATGATCACAGACCATATGTATGTATGAAAACATCAAAATGAAACCCACTGTTTTATAGAATTAATATAAAACAATAAATTAAATTTTAAAATAGAAAATATCCAAACTACAAAAAATTATTACCAATACTCTGGAGTGTATGAAGACTCCAGAGAACAGCTCAAAACTCACCCTGCCTGTCCTTTGCATTGCCCATGGGCCCATGATCACATTGCTTTGGGGTCTATAGTGGAGCCCAAAGCAAGGCTGACCACCTTGTGGCCAGGAAGCAAAGGAAGCATTCCACACTCCCCTTTGAAGGCATTTCTCAGTGGCTTCACCTCCTCCCAGTGGGTCCCACATTCTTCAGCTTCCACCACCTTCCAACAGAGCCACCCTGGGGACCAGCTGGGACATCAGACCCCATGTCTTACAGGTTCCATATCCCAGGAGTGCTGCCCTGGGGACCAGCCTTCCACAAGCCCTCGAGGAACTCACATCCAAACCACAGCACCCTGCTGTCACACCCCTTTGTAGCCATCATCTACACAGTGCAGACTGCGTTCCAAGCAGTGCTGTGCACTGACTGCTCATCATCACTGACTGCTCATCATCACTGACTGCTCATCATCGAAGGACTCAAATACTTTCTGATCAGCACTAGGGAGATATCTGAACGTTAACATGTGGGTGAATACAGGGGCCTTCAAGTCAAGGATCTAGATAAAAACATCACATACCCATAAGGAAAACACATAAAACATTAAAGGAACAATTAAGATAGAAAAGAAGACTCAGCAAATGAATAAGATCCACGAATAAGTCTCTGAGCTTCTTCTGCAAAAAGGCAAACCACTGAGAAGCCCAATTAGTCAGAAATACAGAAACAACAAATGCACACCATGGGGATTTGCCAAAGGGGGTATAATTTTAAAACATAAACAAGTGTTTTAACAGCCTCACATGACTGAATCTGGAGAAGAGAATCTCAGAACAGAAGGGTTTCCTGGCGACAAGCTGCTGATGCTGGTTATGTGAGCTGCAGATCAGTGCGTAGATTCGGGGCTTAATGTACACACCACCGTCTTCCTCCTGAGTTCAGCAGGGGGAGGTGGATGGAGAGAGAGACAGAGATCACATGACCTAGTCTCAATACTGACTCACCAGTCAGGCTATGTGGCCCAAAGGGCTTCCAACACCCTCTCCACCTATGACCCACCAAAGCCAATCTTCAGCACACCGAGGGGTCTGTCACTCAGATACTCTCCCAGTCCTTGCCTGAAGAGAGAGAAGGGCCACACCCCCGGATCTTTAAGGTGGAAGAATAGGATGTCACCCCTACTCAACAGGAAGAAGTGGATGTCACCCCTACTCAATAGGAAGAAGTGGATGTCACCCCTACTCAGAAGAAACCATCTCCTCCACAGGGAGCCACGAGGAAGGAACAGTGACAGGAAAGGTGTCCTGCACCAGTGGGATGGGAGCCCAAGGAAAGGAGTCGGTCCCCTAGGGGGTCTGGATCTGGATGGAACCACAAAGGAAGAACTCTGCCCCCCCAAAGGGTACCTTGTCTTGTTGGCAAAGTACTTCAAGCTATGCAAGAGCACGGGATAACAGTGCTAAAGAACGTCTCACAACACCTAGTGAAAAAATAGTAATAATAAAAAAATTTAAAGACTAATTAACAATGAAATGGGAACAGCTCATTTTAGAACCCAACACAATCTCTCCTCCAGATTTCTCTTACAACTTGCATACCAAATTCCTCTGTGCACAGCTAGAGCAGAGGTCTGCAGAGAAAACCTACACCATCACCATGTGAGCTTATGCCAGGAACGCAGCGCAGGAAGTCGGTGAGTATAAATCATGTCAGTCAGGAAAGGGATGAAAACCATGTGATCATCCCAACAGATGCCAAGAAGGCTTTTGATAAAAGTCAGCATGCTTTGTCCATCTTCCATCCATAAGCACTTGGACACACACACACACACACACAATCCGAGACTGAGCTGCCTGCAGCAAGTAGAGAGGGCCACATTTTACTTCCTCACACTTGACGGGGCACTGGGAAGTATGGAATAGTGGCGGGGGGAATGGCAGGAATACAATGTACCCAGCTCAGGAGCCAACTTGCTGAGACTCACCCACAGGGGAACTTACTCAAAGGAGCAGAGGAAGAGCTAAGAATGTCTGGTACAACCCAGGACAAACATTTCTCTTTTTTTTTTTTTTTTTTTTGGTTTTTTCAAAACAGGGGTTCTCTGTGTAGCTTTGTGCCTTTCCTGGAACTCACTTGGTAGCCCAGGCTGGCCTTGAACTCACAGAGATCCACCTGGCTCTGCCTCCCGAGTGCTGGGATTAAAGGCGTGCGCCACCACCGCCTGGCTAAACATTTCACTTTTAATGTCACATAAATAACAAATAACTTTTTACCATACCTATGTCCCATACTGAGTGAAACATATTCTAAACTAATTGTTATTATTTTGAAATTTATTCATAGTGTCCTGTATTTTTATTTGCTAAGTCTGGAAGTCCTATGGAGAAGCTACATTCATTCATATATCATTCTATAACAAAGTGTCAGAGGCTAAGTAATGTAAAGAGAATATATGTAATTTAGCCCACGGTTTCAAGGCCCAAGAATGAAACACCAACATCTGCAAAGCTAAGGCTCTTCTGTCTGTAGCACATCATGGCAGATGGAGTCAAGGTGAAAACATTTGAGAAGGAGTGATCATCAAGGGACCAATCACATGGTCACTGTGTGTGTGTGTGTGAGAGAGAGAGAGAGAGAGAGAGAGAGAGTAGAGGGGAGAGAGAGAGAGAGAGAGAAAGAGAGAGAGATCACGTTATGATAAGGGGAGGATCCTACCTTACTCTCTAACAACAGATTCTCTCACAGTAACTACCAAAATCTCACAAGAACTATGTGAAGGGGTGAGTGAGATGGATCAGCTGGTTAAGTGAGTTCAGTCCCCAGAACCAACAGAAGGAGAGAAATAACTCCCCAAGAACTGTCCTCTGCCTCTGTATGTTTGCTGTGGTACACACACACACACACACACACACACACACACACACACACGCACGCACGCACGCACGCACAAATAATAAAATAAGATAAATAAATAAAACACTAAATAAATTAAAGAAGACAGTAGAAGATAGAAAAGAGGCCCCCATGCTTATGAATCAGGTTAATTAATGTCGTAAAAATAACTGTTTCACTGAAGATTCAGTGAAATCCCCATCAACACCCCAATGACATCCTTCACAGAACCAGAAAAGCATTCCTAGAATTCCCGTGGAAGCCCAAAAATATCTGAATAGTTGCAGCCATCCTGGTCAGCAAGAATAACCAGGAGGCAGGACACAGTTACCAGAACATCATGGCGCTCACAAAAACAGACACAGAGACAATAGAAGGAAATAAACCCTCACAGTGGCTACAACCATCTGACCTTCAACCACGGGGCCTGAAACAGACCTTAGAGAAAAGATAGCCTCTTCACCAAATGGCGCTTGGAAAACTGGATATCTACATGTTGAAGAAACTAGGTCTCTATCACTCCCTCGATGCAAAAATCAATTTGAAATGGACCAAAGACATCAGTGTAAGACCTGAAACTTTGAAAATGACGGAGAAGGGCTGGAGAGATGGCTCAGAGGTCAAGAGCACCAACTATTCTTCCAGAGGTCCCGAGTTCAATTCCCAGCACCCACGTGGTGGCTCACAACCATCTGTAATGAGATCTGGCACCCTCTTCTGTGTACATAATAAATAAATCTTTAAAAATAAAAGAAAGAAAAAAAATGACAGAGAAAAACATCCCAAGACAGAGATGGAGCCATAGGCAACGACTTTCCTAAAAGGCCTCTGACAGCCTGGCAATAATTAATTGTTATTGTTAATCCCGACAGGATTAACAAATGGGTTTCAGGAACTGGCCCTTTAACCTGTGTCCTCAGTGAGAGTGTCTTCACACATCTGTGTGTGATCATCCAAGGGCTTTGAGTCCCTGGACTAATTAATTCTCCTTCCCACACACTACTTCACCTGGATTTCCCACCTACTTGTTCCCATATACTTTGTTAATGATAAATTTCCTGAGGCCTTGTTTTCCATCATCCCCAACTCAGTTTCACCTCTATGGGACATTAAAGATGCCCTCTGGCTCCCCTTGACAAGTATTGGCCAACTTGATGGGCATTTCTTCCCAGGCAGTCTTCTATTTCTGGCTGCTTTGGGTATTCCCTTTGTCTCTGGTGTCCTCACAAGGCTGTGTTATGTCTAGGTGAGAGTTTCCTCTTAATTCTTCCTCTCAGGACTGTCGGACTCTTTCTCCCAGAATTAGAAAATTTCTTGTTACCCTCTAGGCTGGTTAGATTTTGTTGACTTGACACAATCTAGGGTCATCTGCGAAGAGGGATCCTTGACTGAGAAAATACCTCCATTAGATTGGGCCATTGGCAAGTCTGTAGGGCATTTTCTTGATCAATGTGGGTGGTGCCACACCTAAGTAGGTGGTTCTGGGTTCTATAAGAAAGCAGGCTAAGCAAGTCATGGGGAGCAAGCCAGTAAGCAGCACTCGTCGGCAGCCTCTACTTCAGTTCCTGCCTCCAGGTTCCTGCCTTGAGTTCCTGCCCTGACTTCCCTCAGCGATGGAGAGTGACTTGGAGTTGCAAGCTAAAATAAACCTTTCCTCCCCAGGTTGCTTTTGGTCATAGTCTTTATCATAGTAACGGAAGTCAGGTAGAACATGTTCTGTTTCCGTGCTGAGCTGGTTCTATGCTCACTTCTCTCCACCTAGGGCTCCCTCTGTGCGTCTGTTGTGCTGGGCTTCTCTCAGGCGTGCTTCTGAGGTCATCTCTGTTCCCACATGTTCACCGGCCTCCCTCGGCTTCACTAATGTCCCGGTTTGAGTCGACTTCACTTTTTAACCTAACAAGTGAGGGTGTATCAAATGTCCTTTATAGTGGTATTCTATTTGTACTGAAATGTGATTTTATTTGTATGTTAATAAATAAAGTTGCCTAGAGGTCAGAGCTATTAGCAAGCCATAGCGAAAGCCAGGGCGGTGGTGGTCCACGCCTTTAATCCCAGCACTTGGTAAGCAGAACTAGGTAGATCTCTGTGTGTTCAAGGATACAGCCAACATTGGAGACACACGCCCTTAATCTCAATACCAACCATAGAAAACCTGGAGGTCTATACAGAGAGGCAGTCACGTAGTTGGGTTTACAACCAATGAGAAGGCAGAACAGACTCTTATTTAAAAACGAACGCACAGGAAGTAGTTCCTTTTCGGAGAGGTCTCTTGGCAGGAGAAGCTAGCTGGCGGAAAAGCGGGTAAGACTCTTAGCTCTGACCTCTTTGGGCTTTCATCCTTACATTGGCTTTGTGTTTATTATTTAATAAGGCGGTTGGTTACATCTACAGTCCTTCTCTATTTCTTTAATTCCTAGATGTTCCCTCTTGGTCTGTTTGAATCTTCCTTATCTTTTGTTTGTTTGTTTGTTTAATCTTTCCCATGTTTTTAATTTTTCTTTAATCGCATTTGATAACATTACCTATAACACTTGGGTTGTTTTGCCATGTGAATGTATAGTATGTGCACATGTGTGTGTTCACGTGTGTGGAAGTGCACATGTGTGTGTACAGGTGTGTAGATGCTAAAGGTCGACATCAGGTGTCTTTCTCTAGACTCTCCACCTTACGTACTGAAGCATGGTCTTTCACATAACCAGAACTCACCAGTTCAGCTAGTCTAGCTAGCTTGTCCAGGATCTCCTGTCTCCATGCACTGCTATTACAGTCAGATTGGCGTACCCACCAGCTTTTCCAGGTCCCCACCCTTGCACGGCTCATGCTCTGCCCAGAGCCATCTCCCCAGCCCTTCTCTTAGGAATGCAATCTTCTGTTGTTATACTTGCTCGGGCTATGTTTCGACTCGGATGGGCACTGTGGGATGTTGAGTACATCTTCCTCGAGGTTTACCTGTTGGAAATCCTTGTGTACAGTCATGGAAGTTGTACAGGTTTTCGTTGGTTGGCCCAGTGCTCTGGAGAACCGCCAGCCAGGGTTGAGCATACCCTGCTGTCTTAGGCTAGTGGCTTCAGGACATTTAGTGTCATTTCAAGTCCCGACCACACTCCGAGGAGAGACAGATACAAATTCTCGTAAGCAACTGACTCTACTGTTCAGAGTCCGGCCAGGGTGGACAGGCTTTCTGTGACTTCCTTGTGCCAATGGCGGGTCTGCCGCTGTTGTTGGTCTGTTTAATTGATTGGTTTCTTCGTCTTCACTTGTCCTTCAAAGGAGCGAAGTGATTAGTTTTTATTTACTTTCAGTGTGTGCACTCGTGTGTGCATTTGTGTGTGTATGTGGGTGTGGGTGTGCTGTGCATGTCTGTATCTGTTCATGTGTGTGCCTGTGCTCATGTGTTTGTGTGGTGTGTGTGAGTGTGCATGTTTGCCTGTGTGCATACATGTGTGTGAATGTGCTATGTGTGCATGTGTGTGTGTATGTGAGTAAGTTGTGTGTGTGAGTGTGCTATGTGTGCATGTGTGTATGTGAGTAAGCTATGTGTGTTTGTGTGTGAGTGTGCTCTGTGTGTGTGCGTGTGTGTGCATGTGTATGTGCGCGTGTGTGTGCATGTGTGTATGTGTGCGTGCGTGTGTGTGTGTGTGTGTGTGTGTGTGTGTGTGTGTGTGTGTACAAGTATCATCATACAGATGTGGAGGTCAGAGGACAACTTTCAGGAGTCAGTTCTCTCCCTCCGCCACAGGATCAGACTCGGGTTGTCAAGTTCACACGTAAGAGCTTTTACTCACTGAGACATCTCACAGCCTCGCCCTCCCACTATTTTGAGACAAGGTCTCATGTACCCCAGGTTGCCCTTCAATTCCTGGTCCTCCTACCTCCGCTTCCCAACCACCACTCCCACCAGTATGTGGAACCCTGAAGTACTGGGAATTGAACCCAAGGAGCCACACCTGCTCAGCAAGTGCTCCTGCAGAAGGGCCCCCTTCTAACTTAATAAGCTCCGTGATTCCTTTCTTGTCTCTGCTTGACCATGAAAAGGCAGGAGCTCCCTAGGTGGACACTGGAGTGACCTCCTTCCCGCTGACCCATGCTTCCCAGCAGCTTCCGCTCAACTCAGCCATGCTTTGTTTCTCTGTCCTGGTTTCCACTTCCCCGTTGGCTTGGGTCCTTATCTTTTCATGAGTATTGTTTATTACATTTGTTAGGTTTTAGCCAACATTCCCCAGCATCGAGAAAAAGACTTTTTGAGTTTATCTCATCCATCAGATCATGGGAAACAGGTGTGAAGTGTGTTCTGACACTGAACTATTCTAAATGCTGCAGAGCTCACTCCAGGGATGGGACACATCCATCCCTGCCTGCTGAGGAGTAGCATCTCAGCATCTCAGTATCATCTCCGCCATCTCCAGGCCTCTGCCGCTGAGATTTGTCCATAATTTTGACTTTTGTAAAAGAGACATCTCTGCATATGCCTATCAATGGGTAAATGAGATGATAAAATTAATACTGAAAGGAAACGGGTATCAAGTTGGTGGCAGTTGTTCAGGTCTTTCACAATCCGAGTGTTTGGGCGTTTTTAAAATACCAGCTGGGGAGATGGTTCAGCTGGTACAGCACTTAGAAAATGCAGGCATGGCCACAGGCCAACCTGATCTGGACAATTCCTTCAGTTGAGATTCCATCTTCCAACGTGACTCTAGGTTTGTGTCAAATTGGCAGCTGATAGTAACTATGACACTTGGAAATAGGTCTATAGGTCTATGGGTCTATAGAGACGTGAGCTGGAGTCCATGAGGGTCAGGTGCAGGAGACCCTGAGAACTGGTTCTGTCTGTATCCAGTAGATATTGCAGCACCTGCTGCAGTGGTCAGAGATGGGCAGGCAGCTCTGCAAGCAGAGGGGAGGCCTGAATGAGCACTGGAGGTGTGTGTCTGTGTCCTATTGGGTCCAACGCCCTCTAAAGGGGTTAGGAGGTGTGTGTCAGTCTCCTGTTGGGTCCAATGCCCTCTAAAGGGGTTAGGAGGTGTGTGTCAGTGTCCTGTTGGGTCTAACACCCTCTAAAGGGGTGAG
The DNA here is from genome assembly GCA_902168325.1 of Peromyscus nudipes. NCBI lineage: Eukaryota > Metazoa > Chordata > Mammalia > Rodentia > Cricetidae > Peromyscus > Peromyscus nudipes. The sequence continues at coordinate 34,706 of CABHPH010154654.1, read as the reverse complement.
GAGGTAACACACTGATCCTGAAGGCTGCTCCAACCCAGCTCTTGACTGAGCCCCATCTCTCAAGACATTTTCCCAGCAGTAATTCATCCCCTGTGCAGCTTTCATGCAGTAAAGGCTTGGAGAGTGCTGCTCTGAGCAGACCACATTATAGGCTGGACTTCAGCCAGTCCCATCCTGAGCATGGTCAGTCCAGTCCAGTCCGAGAGCCTCCAGTTTCCACTAACTTCAAGCCCAGTCTGCAGGTTTTCACACCTACCCCTGTGCCACCTGACCCCAAATCTAGACACACTAGTGAAAAAGAGCCACTCCATGAGGTAGATGAGGCAGCCTGCGATGTCAACATATCTAGGAGCAGAAGACGCAAACAGAGAACAGCTGTGGGTAGGCCAGCCCAAGTGCCCGTCCCCCATGGCCATTGACACACCTTAAGAAGTTACTTTATCATCAAGCACCTTGTCCTTGGACATAGGCTTGTTTTCTAAAGTGGTTCCAAGGCTGGGGAGGAAATGACTATACAAGTCCTCAGCATTGGACGTTTTGAAAGGAACGTCAAGACAGCTGAGCAGGCAGTTAGGAAGGGGGCGCCATTCTCACACCCACTTGCCACACAAGCCACTGTGGTATCTCCAAATGGAACACAAGAGAGTGGTCAGGTGACACCAACTTTAATGGGGCCAGGACCACTAGAGTGAAGCCACTCCAGTAGCCCCCGGGACAGGAACACCCGCCATCTTCCAGCGCCACCTCTCAGCATCTGGCAGCCGGGCAGACCCACCCTCTCTGAGGAGGTCTCCCTCAGCCTTTCTAGGCAGAAGAAGCCGCTGCTTCCCTGTGGGCTCACCGCATCACTTCTTCAATGTGTCCCCACGCCCAGAGGCTCCCGCCACATTCCTGGCAAGCCGGCCTGTCTCCCTCCGGCACCACCATACATGTGGGCCCCATTTGCAGGGGCACCACGCCGGGGTAGCTGATCCAAAGGGGTGGTTGCTGGGACTGCACTTAAACACTTCCACCTGAGAATGTGGAAGGAACACCCCCCAAAGCGATGAAAGCTACCCGAGAACGGGCCTGCACATGCCAGGAGGAGGGAGTGAAAAGACCCTGATGTGTGGGGGGGGGGGGGGCAGGAGGAGTCCTCTGCTGAGCCCAGAGAGCCCCGCCCCCTACAACAAGAGTCCATCGGAGGGCAGCAGAACAGGAGGGCTGGGCTCATGGCTGGCCTGGTACACAATCTAGTCATTCTGGATTCTTGTAGGTGAGGATGACCCCAGGAGCTAGCTGGACAGAGCCTCAGACCATTGGCGCAATGCATATGGCTGATCCTCAGTGAGGTGTTCATGGACTCATCCATGTGGCACAGCCTCGGTAGGCATTGAGCCTGTCCAGGAGCTCCCAGCACCCACAGTGGAACCATCAGATCCAACTACCACTTCCTGAATGAGACACCAAAGCTCAGCAGGATGATTAAGCACGACTAGCCTCTAGCACCCTCGGTGGCACTTCCTCTCCAGCATGTGACTTGCAGGCAAACTGAGCCTACCAGTGCCTTCAGTGCTCTTGCTCAGGGGTGGGCACAGAGCTCACAGAACCACAAGAAGAGGTGAGAATCCAGAGCAGCCTGTCCCTACACCTGAGAGCTTGCCTCACCACTCCGGTGCCATCTTGGGAGCAACACGTGATGCAGATTCTCACACTGACCTTGAAGGGCGGCTACCCAGACCCCTTGCACACACACCCAAGCTGGTCTCCTTCTTTCATACCAGGGCTTACCAACCCGCCCCCCTCCATTTCTTCTACAACAGATCCATTAGCCTTCTGACTACCTCACACACACCTCCCTCCTCCCCAGTCCAGCACAGAGTTAGCCTGTGCAAATTTTAGAACTAAGCTAGCACACAAAGACTATTTATTTGGGGGATTTGGGGCCTCGTGGAGGTCAGAAAACCTAAAATGAGGACTGGAGGATGGCTCAGTGGTTAAGAGCAAGCATTGCTATTACAGAGAACCTGAGTTCAGTTACTAGCTCCCCCATCAGACAGCTCTCAACCACCTGTGTCTCCAGCTCCAGGAGATCTAGCACCTTCTTCCATCTTCAGAAAGCACCTGCATACACATATGCACATATTCAACACAGACACACACAACTAAAAATAAAAATCCTTATTAATATGCACACACACAACAAAATACTAAGACAGATTGGCCTCTCGATAAACAGAATCAAATCTCTCCAAGGAGTTACGCCGTGGAGCATGTACACCTACAGCCACCACTATGCACCCTCGCTATTCCATGGCCAGGCATCTGCACACTAGAGGATGCTGGCGTGGACTCTAGCCACAACCTGGGCTCCTGAGCATCAGATGACAGGGTACAGCCTGTCTGCAAACCCAGAAGAAACCCCACACTCACATCTTCCTGGAAACTGGCAGTGTCTAAGCCCAATTAAGCATGGTAGAGTAAAGGGACAGTGGGGAGTCAGGAAGCCACCAAGGTGACTGTAAGGAGGGCAAAGGAGTTGTGACTTGGGCAAGGGAAGGAAGAGCAAAGTCAACTCTGAGAGCAGCCAACTGTAGACCAAGCAGCCCTGGATAGGTCCCAGGGACCTATGAAGTACGGTGTGACCCAGAGATCACAGCAACCACCAGCAGCTCGGACTGGTCCACCGGCACTTGAGAGAGCAGAGAGGTGCTGCAATCATTTCTAGACGTGAGCTCACAAAAGGCCACCACCTGCCAGCAGGTGGATCACATGCAGCATCAGGCTGCAAAACAGGTGTGGCCAAGCAGACGGAAGAGAGGGATTCCATGCTCTCTCAGAAACCAGTGCCCCATTTGGGGTGAGAAGCTTGGGCTCCCACGTCAGAGCAGTGAGAAGCACAGGGCTTGGAGAAGAATCCTGTTGAAGGACAGAAGTTCGCTGGCAGACGTGATTGGGAGATAGAAGGATCTGCCCCACCTAGGATCAGGCACAAATGCCTGGGCCTCTTGGTCAAGGACACCCAGGAAATGACTAGAGACACACCACCACCACCATAGGTCCCCACTCCCAGCTGTCACAAGCTCCCAAGGAAATGTCTGGAAAGGAGAACCCAGGCCTCAGAATGAGCTGGAGAGGCTCCTGTCTCCCAGCATGCCCCAGGCCCGTGCACAGCAGAGCCTAGCTGCCCCCTACATCCACATGAGGACTGTGGCAGACAGCCCAGGGGACTGCTTAGCTGGAGGGGGGGGGACATTTGCAGGGAACATCCGCTCAGTAAGGGGCAGGGAAGAGAGTGTGGACAGCGCTAAACATTTTTTAAGAATTTCAGCGAGAAAATGGAGAAGGAAACCTTTGCACTCCCAATAAATGATTTTCTCTATTACAAGAAAAAAAAAGTTTTAAAAGGAAGAAACTTTATGAACGGAAAAAGTCATGTTCAACCTCTGGGCAAATTTGCAGGAAAAAAGGAGTGAGGTGGGGGTGCAATTTATGGTCCCCAGTGCACGCCAGCTCAAGAAGGTGCAGGAGCCGATTGGCACACAGCCCACCTGCCGCCTGCAGCTTTGAAAAACAACTTCCTGTCAATAAATGTGAATAAAAGTTTGGACTCATCTTCAAAGTGATGAGCTGTGCTGCAAATACATTCCTGCACATGGAGGGAACGGGTCGTTCACAGGCTCTGGCATTGGGGAGTGTTTATAACTAACCTCCCTGGCCTGCCTGGGTTTTGCTTGCCATGGGAAAGCCACCACACAGCTCACAGTCCAGCATGCCAGACCAGGAGTGCGGAGACAGAAGGAACACGAATGCCTCTCCACTGTGACCCCCACTGCAGGGCCAGCAGGGGTCCTGGGGACAGTCAGCTGTAGGAAGAGGGCCACTGCGTCCCCAGCCTGGGTCAGGAGGATATGTCTGCATTTTGGAGGGAAAAGAAAGAGACAGGATTTCCATGAAGATGAGCAATGCCGCATGCTGTGTCTCTGGCAACCATGGGCCTTGTTATTTTAATGAGAAAGTTCACAATTAGGAGTCTGAGAGTGGGGACAAGAAGCGGTGGGGTTTCCTCAAGAGCCCTCACTTTGCCCCTAGGGGAGCCCAGCACTCTGTCTACACCCCACTCAGCCTCTAACCCATATTTTTGAGGAGTGGAGAACATAGAGGGGCACCCGCAGCTCTCTTAGGCCAACAGTACCATTCTAGGTATGGAAGGAGCAGGTAGTTCCTTTGCGGGAGGGATCAGCTCTCCTTAAACAGAACACATCCAGTCTTAGAGGAAACCAACTCATCACCTGGACCAGCCAAAAGTGGAACCTTTTGCAATTTTCTGAATTCTTCTAACTGTATTAAAATAGTCACATGCAACCTGTCTGATATAGACAACATTTCGTTGAAAGCATGATTTTTTAAAACAGACTTACTGCTTCCTGGAGGCAAGGATGGTAGGCAAAACCAACCAGGAGGCCTGTCCCCTGCAGGACCCAAAGGCTTGTCCTGTGAGGTGGCTGCCCAACGTAAACTTGCTGCCAGTCACCCAGAGGGGAAGTAAGACACCAAGATAGGTGGGCATCCACCTGCCATCGTCGTCATGGCCAAGTGAAGAAGAATGCAGCTGCTCCAGGCTGTTGGCTTGCAGTGGCCTCTCTGGGCCTCAGTTTCTCCTTTTCTAAAGTAGGCACCATGGTAAGCACCCCAGGAACCATGCTCATTAGACTCCCCACACCCCACTTTGTCTATCCCTTTGTGCTTGCAGATATCAGTGACCCATGGTCAGATAGCAGGGTACATGTGCGCACGTGCACATACACACACACACACACACACACACACTGCCCTTCTGGTATACACACACACACACACACACACACACACACACACACACACACACACA
>CABHPH010154654.1:6647-29826 GCA_902168325.1 Peromyscus nudipes | reverse complement strand
ACACACACACACACACACACACACACACACACACACACACACACACACCGTAGTTTAACAGCTCGTGGTAGAGCACTTACCTAGCAGGTATGAGGTCCTGGATTCAGTTCCCAGTACGAAAGAAAATCAAAACCTGTGTGGAGAAACTTGTAGGTCAAAGCCGCGTCAGGGACCACATGTAACAGACATTCTGGGACCGCCTGTGCTGGTGCCATGTTTTGTTACTGTAATAAAGTACCCTGACAAAAAAAGCAACTTAGGGGAGAAGGGACTTATTGGAGCTCACAGTTCCAGGGTACAGTCCATCACTGTTGGGAAGTCACAGGGACAGGAGCTGAGACAGCTGGTCACATCACCTCCATAGTCAAGAGCAGAAAGAAGTGAATGGATGCAGGCTTGCGCTCAGCTAGCTTTCTCTGCTCCTGCAGACCAGGATCCCAAACTTTGGGATGGTACAGCCCACATTCAGGCTGTGTCTTTCCACATCCCTTAAGGCAGTGATTCTCGACCTTCCTAATGCTGCAGTCCTTTAATATAGTTCCTCACACTCCTCAGGTGATCCCCAGCCATAAAATTATTTCTACTTCATAACTGTGATTTTGCTACTGTTAGGAATCATAATGCAAATATCTGTGTTTTCTGATGGTCTTAGGCAACTCCTGTGAAAGGGTCACTGACCCCCAGAAGGGTTGCCACCCACAGGTTAAGAACTACTGCCTTAAGGCAATCAAGACAATCGTCCATAGACGCATGCACAGGCCGATCCGATCTAGACAATCCCTCACTGAGACTCTCCTTGCAGAAGATTGTAGGTTACGTCAAGTTGACAATTACAATCAACCATCACACCACCCAACCGTGAAAAGCTTCCTCCACACTCTTCAACTCATGAGCATCTGTTCCAACAAAGCAGCCAAGTGCAATTCTCCCACTGGCTGTGGAGACGAAGCTTCCTGACGTCACTGGATGCCGAACTGGGGAAGACTGAGCCTCAGGAGACTGACAGGGTGCTGTTCCTACAAGCCTCTGGTCATAATAAACAAGATAGAAAACTGGGAAAAGTCAAGTTGCCAAGAGTATCAAAGTATCATGATGCAATTATATTAGAATCTCAAAAACTAAAAAATAATAATAATTTAAACAATTACTATTATTCACAAGTGATGAGAAAGTGGTCAGGAGAAGAGTGGGGCACAGGGTACAAGCAGAGAGAACCAGGTGGGGGAGACCCTAACATACGTATGAAAATGCCTTGAGGAAACCTGTCACTTTGTATGCTAATTAAAAATAAAATAATATGTGAAAATGACTGTTCTTGGTTGGGGGGGGCACATCACAGGGAAGTATTGTGAGTCACAAGAGCAGTACAGAGAGGATTTGTCTTCCCGGGATCTTCCGGCATGTCCTCATGGGAGTTAGAAACAAACGGGGCTGCCTGGGGGTCAGAGTGGCCGGAACCTCGAACTTGCCCATGTTGGCACTCCTCTCTCACCCCGACTGACATCTGAAGAGCACGTCTCCTAAAACCACCTGGCAATGTTGTTTGCAAAAGGAAATCCTTCAAGGTAAGAAGATCGAATAAACCAGATCATACATTTTTACTTAAAATTTATAAACTTTTGCTTAAGCTTTAACCCTTGTAAATTAAGGCTTTTGAGCAATATAACTCAAAACCAAAACACAGCTATTGTCTGCTTCTCTTGACTAGGTGCCATCTTTCTCATATTCCCCTCTCTCTCTCTCCCTCCCTCCCTCCCCTCCTCTTCTCTCCTTTTCTCTCCTCTCCTCTTCTCCCCTCAACCCCTCACCCCTGCCTGCACTTACATCTGACAAACGTGGTGCCAAACAGAGGGATCAGCAGTTAAGAGCACTGGCTGTTCTTCCAGAAGACCCGAGTTTGGTTCCCAGCACCCACATGGCAGCTCAAAACTATCTGAAACTACAGATCCAGGGGACCCACAGGCACCGGGCATACACAGGGTGCACACACGTAAAATAAAAATGAAAACAATAATAAATCTGGCACTTACCTGTACTCAGAATTGCAGTAAGAGTGCGCAGTGTGTCATTTCTGCTGGGTTTTGTTTATTTTTTTTGACATTTCAATTATTATCCATGCCTGCCACTGTATACATTAGGGGACTACTAATCAAAATACAGAAAGCAGCCAGTGTTGACCAGGCTTGGGCACTGCTTTGCGAATGAACATCAACGAAGCTGCTTAGAACTGCATGTCTGTCTCCAAAGTTAAACACAGAGTCGCTTTGTGTCCCAGGGGCCCTCCTAGATGTACACTCAAAGATCAGAACAGGGCTTTGAGGCCTGCACACCCAGCTCACAGCACTGTCGTCACTAACAGCAGAAAGAGGACTAATCCACGTGTCCATTGGCAACGAATGGATAAGCAGCATGGTAGACATGCATTGTTGAATGTTGCTTGGCCTTTAAAAGAAGGAAATGGGCTGGGCTGCGGTGACACACACCTTTAATCCCAGCACTCCGGAGGCGGAGGCAGGCTGATCTCTGTGAGTTCGAGTGAGATCCAGGTCAGGCACCAAAACTACACAGAAAAACCCTCTCTCAAAACAAAAAACAAAAAACAAACAAAAAAAAGAGCTGGAGAGATGGCTCAGCGGTTAAGAGCATTGTCTGTTCTTCCAGAGGTCCTGAGTTCAATTCCCAGCAACCACATGGTGGCTCCCAACCATCTGTAATGAGATCTGGCGCCCTCTTCTGGCCTGCAGTCATAAATGCTATATACATAATAAATAAATCTTTAAAAAAAAAAAAAAAGAAGGAAATGGTGACAAACTCTGACAGAATCTAATCTAGTCTAACTTAACAGAGGACATTGTGCTCAATGAAACCATCCACAAAAGCAGTTGCTCCAAGATGCCCCTCAAATTAAGTCTACAGTGCAGTCAATCCACAAAGAAAACCCAAGGGTGGTTGGGGAGGGTGGGCTGGAGGGGGAAGGGAAAGGGAGATATTGCCCAATAGGTCCAAAGACTCTGAATTACAAGACAAAGAATTCTGTGAATGGAGGTCGAGGGGGACAGATGAAGGGTAAGGACGGCTCCTTGGAGGGTGGAGACCTCACATCTCTGGGCCATGTATTTAAAAGTAGACGTGGGGGTAGATCTTATGGTTGTATTTTTACAACTTATAAAATAAGCAAATCATCTGACCTAACATTTCTGCGTCTAGCTTGGTTGTTCACCGGATTAGACTATAGAGATTTAGCTGCACTTGTTTCTGTCAGAATTATAGGTGAAACAAGACTTACTTTCCTTTGTTTGTTTTGAGAAACGGTCTTGTTTTGTAGCTCAGGCTGCCCTGGAACTCTTGTTACTCAGGGTTAGTGTGTATGCTGAGATTATAGGTGTACATACACACACCAGGCCAGAAAAGTATTTTAAAAAAAAAAACTTAAATATTTGATAATGAGAGTTAGATTCTGGGCATATGTTGAAAAATGATGGTGCAAATATATGTGTTGATCTGTTTTTTGTAAAAATAAGTATGTGCTATTTTACAGACAAGCAGTATCTGAAATGCTGGAAGACAAAATGTTATAGATTACCTTGTGTTTAGTGTAATTTTTAAGTTTTGCTTAAATGTGTATTTTATGCTGCTTTTTTGTGTGTATACGATAGTTGGATCTGACATACCACACGCTGTCTTGAAGATATGACAGCGTTTGAGGCGTTGTCATAACTGATATTGCCTAAACCCCCCGTGCTCTGTCACTTCTGTCCCACGGGCTGTCATGTTTAATCATCAAAGAATTAGGTGAAGCAGATGCCTCCCACTTCCTGTCTCAGCGGCCTCAGTTTCAGGAAAGCTCAGGAAGGCTTTGATAGCTCCTCGTGAGTTCCAAAGCTCTTTGTGTACGGTATCATTGCACCTTTGATGTAGACAGGGTGGGAAAAGCAGAAACCGTCCCCAACCCCCCCACCCCTGCCCACCTCCACCCACTCCCACCCCCTCCTGGCAGACAGGGAAATTGAGGCACCAAGAGGAAGGTGGATATGCACTCACTGGAGCTGAGGACTGTGGCTTTGCTCCTATGTATCTCTTTCCATTCCACAGGCAGGGGAAGGCTGCCTTCCAAACTCCAGGTGGCTGGAAGAGCAGGGCCCCCAGAGGGAAGCCAGGCCTGGGTTGAGTAGTGTACAGTGTGCGGCAGAGGCAAAAGGGTGGGGGAACAGGCCAATCCCTAGACGCCAACGGAGTCTAGCCCTCCGGAAGCCAGTTTTTGTCTCCTGCACCCAGCTGGGTGAGGCTGACAAGCACTCTTTAGGCCTCCTCCCCATTCCCCAAGTGCAGAGAAGCAACTTTGAGGACCTCTGCCATCTGGCTCCAGTTTCCTGGTGTCCCACTACCTGAGGGTTCAGCTGAAACCCACAGTGAACAAGTCCAAAGTCTTACCACCCAGCCATTCATCCCAGTCTCCCCGCCTGCCCTCCACAGAGTTCAAGGTCACCAGTGTCCCACCACCTCTGAGGACACAGCGTGTTTGCTGAGGAAGGCCCTAAACAGAAGCTGCAGGGACAGGCTGAGGAGCGCCACCCAGTGGAGGTTTCCCTCATCCGTCTCCACGCCTGACTTGTCCATGCATGACCAGCTGCATGTTGACTTCTTGGTTCTGATAAGGTACCAGAGAAAGAACAAATGAAAAGCGAACCTTCGAGCAGGGAGAAGTCACTCTATGGTCCAAGTCCTGGATGGGCACCCCCCCACTGCACAAAGCCTCCACAGGCAGGTGGCATTGAGCTACCCAGGAAATGTCCACATGACCAATAGCGGCTGCCCAAGTGGCCCTCAGATGGGCTTATATGAGCGTCAAGTTCTGGCTCAAATGCTCTGCGTCTCCCCTTCTCTGACCTGAAGCCGCCTGTTTTTCTATTCTTTCCCTGTCGCTCTCTCTGCCGCCTCCAACTCTATATCCTGTATTTATTATCTTCTCGATGGAAGCTCTGGGGGAGGGGGAGAGGGGTCTCCAGTGTCTTACCTTATGCTGTCCCCAGGCCCAAGGACACAGCCTGAAAAGGGGCTGGTGCCCTATGCCTGACATGAGTCTGGAATCAGATAACCCAGGATCGCCCCCTGCTGTGTCTCCAGCCTTAATTTTGGGGGACCCAGGAATGCCTCCCACACACACACGTATGCCCCAGACTGTGCCCTTGGACATTCCCTGTGTGTGTCCACCTCTTGCCTCCCTTCCCCCTCCTTTCCTGTCTAGGGGTGTTTGCTCATTGTTGCTTGGCTCTCTGTTGAGTAGCCCAGAAAGTACCAGAGATTTGCAGCCAGGGCCACTGAAGGATGTAGCAAGCAGAGAGACACCCCACCCTTGCCTTCAAGTCCCTCAGGACCCACAGTTCCTCCAAGAGTCCCAGAGCTCCAGTGTCACAAGACCCAACCCAAGCCGTCTCTCCATCCTCTTCCTCCCAGGGGAGCCCTCCTTCCAAGCGAACCCCCTGCCCTAGCCCTCTTCCCACATCACACTCTCAGGGCAGCTGAAGCTGGTAGGAGACGTGGTTCTTGCTGCCTGCTCCACACTCAACAGCTAAAATGAGCTCTTTGTAGTTTGGGAAGTCACATGGTCCTGAAAATTAAGTCTGGAAGGATTTACTTCCAAAATCACCAGGCGCTTCCCATTTTCTGGTAGTGATCTAGATTCTGAGTCTGCAAGAGCTCTCCCCTGCCACGCAAAACAGCCATTCAGAACACGTTCTTGGCGGGCGAATTGCTAGTTCAAAGCTCCGAGATGCAAGCCAGAGGCCAGCATGCCGGTTTTTCATGTTTGAGAGGATTTGTGTGGACAGCTCTTGAGGCTCCAAGATCCAAGCTGTGCTGCATTGAGCGTACTTAGGCTGAAAAGAGGCAGCCGCACACAGGATTCCACCACTAAAGATTCCACTCCAGCTGGGGAGTATGCCATGGAGGCAGGAACAGTGCCACGGTGTCTTGGATGCACATGAGGGTGGGAACTGTGTCAATCAGTGCACACAACCTAGAGGTCTCCCCTAACCTACCCATGCCATTCTTGAGCCTTCCCTGGGAGTCACTCAAAGATCAGAGTCTCTGATGCCCATTTGTCTTCCTTGAGAGATTCTTGTGGCTTCCCATTCATTCTGAAATCTGACCTCTGGCTGTTTCTGGACCATGTTGGAAGAGGGTAAATGCCCTGGATCTGAGAGAAGCCTGGGCTGATAGGACAGCAGCAGGAAATGAGGAAACCTGCTAAGCTAAATAGGAGAGCCAGAAGTTAGCCGTGGCAGCCTTGGAGGCCACTATGACCCAGACAAGTGAGCTTGACTGAGAAACACCAACCACAGATGGCTGGGCTGGGAATCTAGAGAGCCCTCCCCAGGGGAGCTCAGCCCAGCTAAGACCTCCAAGTCAAGCCTGGTCACAAGAAGCAGCAAGTGGGGACCTGGGGGAGATGCAGAAAGACTCGGGGGACCTTGCACAAAGCACCACTCCATAGCATGCTTTCTAAGCATAAATGGAACAAATATTTACATTATGGAAAACTGGGAATCTATAAAACTTTTGAAGCATGTTTACAAGCTCAAGCCCCACCCTTTCGTGATTGCTTCAACCCCTCTTAAGCTGTCTTCACTGAGCCTAATGCATTCACACATCCTAATGTATGCATACATCCTTCCATTAGGCATCCTTGCTCCTTCCAGAACATTCTACATCACCGCTATGGGCATCTTTGTCCACAGTGCTCATCTCTCTATACATAGAGCATAAGTACTATCTACACCCTTAACTATTTAATTTTGCTATAGGAATAACACAATCCACATAGAAAGGGAACTTAAATTTTAAAACTGTGTCAGAATTCACATATAGAGAGCTTAGGGATCAACTTTATCCTATTAAGTAAAAACCTGAACAGATGGGAAAAATCAATAGACGTTCGGCAAAGTGAGGCCATTGAGTAAGTCTCTGCTCCCAAAACTAGAGAGAGGAATGGGTGGAAGGAAAGAATCAAATTTACGGGCCAGATGATCTATGGGAATCAGTGCCAAGCTGGGGAACCTGTCCCAGAGCTGACCCAGTGCAGCAACGTCTGTGTGGACAAGCTTGAGAGCAGGACTCAGCCCATTCACTGGAGCCCTCACATTTTAGAAAAGATTGCATTCCTCTTCATTTTATGTATATGAGTACCATGCCTGTGTACATGTAAGTTGCACTGTGTGTGTGCAGTGTCTGCGGAGTTCAGAAGAGGGTATTAGCTCCCCTGGAGCTGGGGTTACAGACGGCTGGGTGCCTCCACATGGCCGCTGGGAATCAAACCTAGGTCTTCTCCAAGATCAGCCAGCTCTCCCAACTGCTGAGCCATCTCTCCAGCCCCAGCCCTGACAGGTTTTTTTGGGGGGGGGAGGGGGGAGTTTACACATCAGCTTCCCACAGGAAAAGCCTGTGAATTCCTCTGTGTCTCTCACAGGAGTGAGGGTCAGAAGGTATCCCAGATACATGCTAAACTGTCTGTTCTTAGCAAGGATGGTCTTGGAAGACCACAAGCCTGACAGACTGAGTTCATAAACACAATAATAATAACAGTAAATACATCAATTTAAATATGTGCCACGGCCTTGCCTTTGCACCCTCCAGAGAGAGAGCTTCCAGCCAAACAGAAGGCTGAGATTCGCTCAGGTGAGACCCAAAAGGGACAAGAGAAAGCCAGGGACAGCAGCTCTGAGAAACTACCACGTAAATAAACCACCTCTCCTTGTGTTTGTGAATTTAATCCCACGTTGATTCCCAGACCAAGTGGCATCAAAGATGACCTGAGAGAGGGCACAAGATTGGAGGAAGTGGGCAGTGGACGTGGACTTCCCTGGCCCTTCTGTTCAGTACTGCTGTGGACCTTAAACTGTCTGAAAACCAACCTACTCTTAAAATGGGGGAATTGTAGGAGGTGGGGCCTCGTTGGAGGAAGTGGGTCTAGGCATGCCTTTGAAAGGTGTGTCTTGGCGTCAGACACTTCCTCGCTGCCTCTGCTTCTCCGTGCTCTTCACAATGAAGTTCTGCCTTACCACACATGAACTCAGAAGCAACAGAGCCACGTGACCATGGATGGAAGCCAAGAGTGAAAGTTATTTTTTTCAGGGGACAGAAAAAGTTGACTAACACATTTGCCTTAGCAAGAATGGACTCACATCCTATCTCAAAACGTAAGGGCTGGTGTGATGGTTCAGTGAGTAAAGGAGCTTGCTGCCAAGCCTAAGAATCTGAGTTCGATCCCCAGAACCTGCATGGTGGAAGTAAAGGGCTAACTCCCACTGTTGGCCAGGACAGATGAGAAAGGGATGTCCCCAAAGGCATGGAGTGCCGTCTCCCCTCAGTCCTAGGCTGATGGCTCTATCTTAATCCCTTCTACTGAAGTAGTCCTGGGAGACAGGATCTTATTTGGCCTCAAGCTGGTTCTCTCACAGCTCAGGTTCTCTTTGTCTACCCCAAAGCATTCTGGGAATACAGCATTTCTCAGAGGAAGGCCATACCCTGGAACTTCCACCCCTCACTATCATGGAGAAGACAGCTCCCAAGAGTCCTCGTAGTGCTGTCTCCAAGCACCGAGTTCTCCACAGGAGGCTCCCTAATGTCCAGGCATCCTCTGGCCTTTCCACCACATTGCAGGCTGGTCATGGGGGTCTACTGAGGGTCCTAAGCTAGTTTCTGCATCCCATCAAGCTTTCCACAGAAGGCTGGTAGCCCTTCTGGAAGACTCCCTGTCACGGGAGCTTTGGGTAGTCCTATTTACCATCTTAACTCATTGGTTTTTGCCAAATCCCTTCCCTGTCTCCCAGCCCACACTGTGTTCATCAAGCTGGGAGGGCAGGAGCTGCCTCCCCTACTCCAGCCTGCTCTTCCCAACTCTGCTTTCTGTGATGCAATGTGTGTAGATGCACTGGGTGCAGAAATGTAGCCTTTGAATGTGGCCGATGGGGTTTCCTCCATGTTCTGCCTCATTTGGGTCATTTCGAAAGTTGACCCAGGAACTCACATGCTGAGAACTGTCCCCAGCTGACTAAGGACATCGATGAGGGTTACTGTGGCCAAGTAGCAAGGACTTCTCTAACAGTGGGGATGAGGGGAAACCACACAGTGAGTAGGAGTACAATCCAACACTGACTGGGACACACGCCCAGGAAGAGGGCCAGTGGGTTGGGTGCTGTCTTCCTCGCTCCATCTTCTTGGCATGCCCCACAGTCATCTCGTGTCCCCTCAGAGAAGCAGACTTGATGATCGTGCTCTTGTGACAGCTGGACGTTAAGAAGGAAACCACATTGCAGGAAAAACTACAGCCAGCACTTTGATGCTGCGAGATGAGGAAGTGTCGTCGTCGTCGTCTACGTCTTGATTATTCTCTACTTGAGTTTTTTTCTGAATAAAGCCAGACTTGCACAGGAAAGGACCCTCTCCCCAGCACAGTGAAAGTCGTCAGGGAAGAAAAGAAGCTCCACACGGGGTTGCTTCCCAGACAGCCAGGCTTGGGGAAGACTGGGTGTGACTTTAGGAGAACGTGGGGGAAGAGCCTTGGGAATGCTAAGGGGAAGCCTTGGCTAGAACAGCAGAGGGAGTGAAAAGTTGCCACCCCAGCAAGGAGACCACCTGCTCCCGTGCCAGGCCCAGGAGAGCTGGTCTTTGGGCACCTACTGGGTCCCTGGGCAACCACCCTCAAACAGCAATGCCACATGGCAGGGAGGACCAGTTTGGAGGCTGGTGCCTATTCACACATACACCCCTTCTCCAGGTTATATGGCCAGGCACCATCAGGATAAGAAGGAGACAGTCCATGATAGAAAAATCTAGAGTGTCCAAAAATATGTGAGGCACCCACTCGGGGAATAGAAATGCAGGGCTGTAAGTATCGATGGTTCCTACTTCAGGCCCAGCCACACACACACAAACTCAGGGGAGTCTCCTGAATTCTTTGTGACACCAGGCAACATGTTGATGGACAACCTGAAGATCTTACAGCCATGCTAGGCAAGGACAGGGTATAGCAAGGCTAGATATGGGGATTCAAACTATAACGTTAGAAAGATGGAGGCATGGCCTTCAGAGAGTGACCAAGTGTGAGAGGTTGGGTGAAGGACGACCATGTAAGAGGGTCCAAGGCAGCGGGAGACAGGACTGTCACTTCCGTCTCAGGAGATACAGCTGTCTGACCACACAGTGCCATCCATCCTAAACCAGCATAGCCATCAGCAGCGGCCTCTGCCCAGGGCACTTGCCCATTGGCCTTCACCCACTTTCCCACACACCCCTCAAGCTCAGGCATCTGTTCAAAGAGAGCCGAGTTCAAGTTCAGGTCACAGCACGCTGGGTAGACGGTAAGAGAGGGTTGCCACCTAGCAAGGTAAGAGGAGGAGCTCTCCAAAGACCACTGAAATCCAATAGCAAAGGTCCTGGTGGAGGCAGTCACTCCATCCTGAGGGTGGGGACGAGGCCAACAACATCCCTATTCTTGGCTGTGGCCAGAAGCTAAACGCATGGGATCCATTCAGCCGCCTTTAAGGAAACTAGCTTCACACCGTAAAACTCCTGGCTCTTGCCTTCGCTCTTTCACTTCAGCCTTAAATGCCATCCGCGTGTTTCTCAGCAACATTAATTAAAATCCTTTTAAAGGCCGGGCAGCTTTCCGCACAGGAAGGCCGTCGCCGAGGGAGCGCTTTCACAGGTGAACTGGCTCCTTAAAAGCTTTTAAATTAATGTCATTCCCCATAATTCTTAGCTTTCCAAAAAAGCAAGTTTTACGACTACCCTGCCTTCCTCTCGGTGGGCCAGAGCATGAGTGGTCGGAGAAGTCAGGGGCGAGTCGGGCTCAGAAGCGGGGCCCTGGCCTGTGCCAGCCACGGTGGGAGCAGTGTTCTCTTGCTGTTTCTGGGGTGTTCTTTCTCCCATTTCACACATGGTTTCTGAGGAGAAATCACCCAGAAGGTCTAATGGTTCTCATTGGATGGCATTCTCCAAAGACTCAGATAGAACCCAAGTGTCTGCCCTTAGTTCCCCAGTGCTTCTTTCTGGCTCAGTACTTCTGGCACCTCCACCATGCCATAACCATCCAATTGAATTGCCCCATCCTGGGCCAGGCACCTCCAACATCTTACCCAGTTTAGTCCTTAGCTATGCCAGCAGGCAGGTAATTTTACTTCCTTTTAAAAATGCCCAGAGCCGGGCAGTGGTGGCTCACGCCTTTAATCCCAGCACTTGGGAGGCAGAGCCAGGCGGATCTTTGTGAGTTCGAGGCCAGCCTGGTCTACAGAGCGAGATCCAGGACAGGCACCAAAACTACAGAGAAACCCTGTCTTGAAAAAACAAAACAAAACAAAAAAAAAAACCTTTATTAAGCCGGGCGTTGGTGGCGCACGCCTTTAATCCCAGCACTAGGGAGGCAGAGCCAGGTGGATCTCTGTGAGTTCGAGGCCAGCCTGGGCTACCAAGTGAGTTCCAGGAAAGGCACAAAGCTACACAGAGAAACCCTGTCTCGAAAACAAAAAAAAAAAAAAATGCCCAGAAAGGGCTAGAGACATGGCTCAGCAGCTGAGAGCACTTGGTCATGCAGAAGACCCAGGTTCGATTCCCAGCACTCAGCATCCACACAGCAGCTCACAACTATCTGAAACTCCAGTCTCAGGGGATCCAATGCTCAATTCTGACTTTCTCATAAAAACAAGATGGGTGGCACCTGAGAAACAACAGCCAAGATTGTCCTCTGGCCTCCACACTCAAGTGCCCATACATATATCCACACATAAGTGCACACACAAATTCAAAGATAGACTCAGAGAGGTCAAGTGACTCATGTCATGCCGCACAGCAATGAGGCTATGAGAGTTCCATGTCAATCCTTGTGGCTCCAAAATCTGTTTTATTTCAACTTTCCTACTTGGTGACAATTAGGAAGAGTGTGTTTTGTAAGTGGTTTAATAATGGTGGAAAGTAAAGAGAAGAACTAGAGATGCAGAAATGAGTGGCGGGGTCCCTCA
Organism: Peromyscus nudipes; assembly: GCA_902168325.1. Taxonomy (NCBI): domain Eukaryota; kingdom Metazoa; phylum Chordata; class Mammalia; order Rodentia; family Cricetidae; genus Peromyscus; species Peromyscus nudipes. The sequence continues at coordinate 17,812 of CABHPH010154654.1, read as the reverse complement.
GCCCCGTGGTAGCTCCTAGTAGAGGGTGGGACAGAGTGATTACAGCTGGCTCTGATGACTAGGTGAGCTCTGGGACCTCAGTGCAGATAGACCACTGGAACCAGGCACAGTGGCTGTGGGCATGGCACTGTTGCCCCTAAGGGGCTCAGGACCACATAGCCTGGGGAAAGGAGTAACTGCCTACCTCACCTGCCTCTGGTCAGATCTTGCACAAGACAGCCACAGCCTCTGTAGCACAAGTGTCTGTGACTAGAGGGTTCTTCCCTTGACACAGACAGCTGTGGCTATGACATGCTACAGGCCAGGAGGGGACCCTGAGGTGTAGTGACTGTCCTGAAAGGCTCTTCTGTGAGCACGAGTTCCACATTTACATACCATGCCATGTTGCGTTCTAGGGCATAAGGAGGTGCTTAGTCCACATCTGTGCCCACAGGGACAAAGCAGACTGGAAAGGGCAAGCCCCAGGGACCCCAGGAGGTGCTATGCTTCCAGAGATGGGTAACCAGAGAGGCCCCAGACTATCAAATCATCAGCCGTGGGCTCTAGACAACATCCTTCCTGGAGCTTCAGGAGCCATTAGGTCCTAAGAGCCCTGGACTGTGGGGGCTGAGCACAGCCGCCCTGGACTGTGAGGGCTGAGCATAGACACCCTTACCTTCTTCACTCGCGAGGGGTGGGTTCTCTAATCTTTGTAACAACTTGAACTTCTCATGCAGTGCAGCCTTCCCCCAGCCCACCTCAGGCGAGGGGTCCTCACCCAGCAGGATTAGGGTCATGGTTGGGGTTCGGGCAGGGCAGAACAAAGGGTACAGTGCTATGCCCATCCTTTACCCAGTCTCTCCAGCTACAGTTCCTCCCTGAGATGGACCCCTTGTGGTGGTAGGTGGGGAGTCAGTTGCCTGCACTCTTTCCGTAAGGAGCCCAAACACTGCCTGTCCCCATACACACTGCTGACACCAGTCTTCCAGCTGATGCTCCTGATGGCATGGCCTTCCACCTTGTCTGCCTTCGCCTTGAGGGGTACTTTGCCATCTGGGCTCAGCTGTGTCTAGGTCCCACTCAGCACTGTCTTGTTCCAGGTGGGGATACAGTCTGGACACCCAGGCTTCAAGCACTCCAGACACCCACAGTATTATAACCCAGCCTGGTCAACACCAGCTAGTCACAAAGACCAGCAGAGACCTGGGGAGCTGGGTTTGACATGTCCCTACCCATGCCAGGCAGAAGCCCGACAGCCTAACCATGTCTCAGCCTGGGCCAGAGAGGTGGCAATGAGCCCCGACTGACCGAGTTTCTGTGACTGAGTGTGTTTCTGTTTTCAGGATCTGCAGAGCCTTGGTTCTGTCAGAAGCTTGGGCATGAGAAAATACTGTGCACAGTTGGAAGCTTTTCATTGCAGGGCAACAGACAGGAAATGCATCTTCATGGAGGCACCATAAAAAATAGCTGCTTTTGGAATGAGTGTGGCCTGGGAGAATATTGTTCTCACTGCACGGGAAATGAGCTTACCCACCAACAGGCAATCAATCCGCTTGCTGAACGCTCCAAGAGACACTCATCAGAACAAGTCCCCATGACCTACAAAGGGCGAACCTAGCAGGCTCCACAATGGAGACCTGGAGCGGAGACCTGGAGCGGAGACCGGACACACAGAATGTCCTCCTCATCATTTATGCCCCAGCCAGCCTCTCATAGAGTCATTGGAGAACATGAAAAAGCCTACACTACACACAGCCAGAACCACTCATCAACCCCTCAAAGCCATAGGTAGGGGTCATGTTTGTTTACCACACCCAGAAGACTCCCGAGTAGAGGTCAGGGTACTCTGAATTCCACCGTCTTAAATGCTTGCACCCAGTTCCTGCTTTTTCAGGGTTCAGACGGTCTCCACGGATGCTTTATGTTATGATAAGTTTAGGAGTTGTGGGGGGAAGACCTCGCTGGCTAGAGCTCAGTGTGGCTGCTGTGACAAAGCCCCTCACAGATGAAATGCAGCAGCTTCTCCCAGTCAACAGAATAAAGCCTCAGTCTGAAGACCAGAAGTCCACAGCCACGGTGTCTCAGGGTTGGTGCCTCCCTATCTGGCTTGCAGACACCATCTTCTCCCGGTCCTTATATGCCCATCCCTCTGTGTGTCTCTCTCCATTTCCCTCATAAGGGTACCAGTCACATTGGATTGGTGCACCCTCGTAACATCATTTTGACTTAAAGGCCTGTTTCTAAATATATGTTTTGAAGTTGAATCTGGGTACATGAAGGTGGATAGGGACCTAACTTAGCCCATAAGTTTCAATTTGTCCACTCAACTGGCCATTTGGTCAGGTGTCAGGCTGGGGTAGAGTACTTGGGGCAGGGTACTCTGCACCTGACAATGCACATGAGTAGCATCCAGGCTTCCTGCACCCTGAGTCCTCAGCTGTCCCTGCATGGCTGGTTCTGTCCCTGCATGGCTGGTTCTGGCAGACTATTCACACATCACACAGATGCCTACCATGAGGGGAGGGTGACTTAGCCATGGGAGAGGCGAGGAGAGGAGGACCATGGAGCCTATTGCTTAGTGCTGGGTCCTGTTAGGACTACTGAGTAACTGACATGAGAGCCTGCCTCGTTCACTGCCCCGACTCAGTCAGACAACCGAGCAGGAGGGAGTCAGACTGTACCCGAGACCTGCAGGTCCAGGGCAGCAGCTTCAGGCCCTCTGGAAACAAGGTCCCGTCTGGACTCCACAACTGCAAAGGTGTTTTATTTCCTGGAATTTTCAGATCAAAGGACATTGTTTTAAGACTCTGGGCTGCTATTCCCATTTCTGTGGGGAATCATAACGGGCAACAGTCAATTGCTATCAGTGTGGGCGGAGAACCAGAAAGAAAAGGGTTACATTTCCCACAGCAGCAAGACCCATCGGAAGACTGTGGGCTGCCAGTCCCATGGCTCATGAGTTCTCTGAGACACACGGTCAAAGTCTCCTGAGTTGGCCCCAGGAGAAGACACTCAATCCTGGCGTGAACTTTCAGCAGGACATGGATACCTCGGAGCTCGCTGAGGCCATATGAAAGAAGACGCTTCAGCCTGACATGACGGAGCATGGCTGTAATCTCAGCACTGAGAGGCAGGAGGACTGCTGTGAGTTTGAGCCACACAGCAAATCCTTGCCTCAAAACAGTAAAAGCAAAGGGACACCCCAAATCCTCTTTTCTGGAGTAGTGGGGACCATTTCTCCCCCTACATCAACCACAGATCCTGGGCAGTCTCGGTGTCTAGACCTTCCACCCAGCATTGCTTCCTGCCACCTTCTTCCTCAAAAACACTGGAACTGCTGGGTGGAATGTTCCAGAAGAAAGAGATTCTTCACAGTCAGTTCCACTCACCTCACTCCCCTTCCCCTTTAAGACAGCTATGGGTTGCTTGGGTTTTATGGGTAAGTGTATAGGAAGGCCACCCACACATTAGGAAGTTGAAGTTGCCAGAAAACAAAATTCCCAGACTTCAAATACCTCCAATCCTGGGGCTGGGGCTCCATCTGACCACCGAAGGTTGGTTCTCTGCTCCAAGGCTGAACTCACAACCATCGCTGAAGGAGCCTGGAGTCCCTTCCCATCCCTCAATGGAGAAGACCCCTCTCACCTTTCAGTAGGCCACAGCACCTCCCAAGCTCCACATGGACAGCATGGAGCCCACACTCCTGGGCCCCAAAGATTCTCTCACACAGGAAGAGTGCCAAGCCTCCAGGCATTTCTAGTTACACTACACTTCAGCGTGGACACACACACAAAAAAAAGAATGAGCAGACACTTGCATACCATGTACCACAGGGGTCACTCAGGGCAGAAATATCAAACATGGGACCGGAGAGAAGGCTCGGTGAGTTAACGTGTTTGCAAGCATGAGGGTAGTGAGTCCAATGCTCAGAACACACATAAGAAAGCCAGGCGTGATGGTGTACTGTATTCCTAGGATTCCCTGGTCAGTCTACTTAGCAAGTTCTGTGCCAATGAGAGGCCCTGTCTAGAAAAACAAGATGGACCTGAAAAATCATAGTCAAGGTGGTCCTGTGGTCTCCTCAGACATCCACATACATACACCACACACACACACACACACACACACACACACACACACACACACACACTTTTAAAAAACCCTCCCCAAACCATATTCCAAAATAGATTGTAAGCAGATAGAAAGGCCAGCTATACAAAAAAAGCCACACAAAGTTTTGAAGAATATAAGGTTGATATCTGTCCCCTTTCCTGGGAGACAGGGGCTCTCTGGAGCTGGAACCAATCACCTCTACCTCTCTGGCCACTGCGCTCAGCTCTCAGCCATGTCTGACACCTAACCCATAACCACCGTGGGGACCTTACTGCGTCCTGTCCTGGGAGCGCCAATCCCCAGGGCCAGCAATAGAGGATGCTGATCACAGACAAGCCAGGGCCCCTGGGTGTAGCAGGCACAGGACTCCACTGTGCTTCCAATGCCAGCAGAACAGCAAGCCACCAGACTTTCCCACACTTCCCAAGAACGCCCCACAGAGTTGGGGTCTACTCTGGGGTCACCTGCTTCCAGGCTGGGCTGTGATACCTGACAGCAGGTACAATGACCTCTCTCTGCTCATTTCCTAACAATAACAATGAAGATGGGAAGCAAGTACGTGAGGACAGTGACCAGGGCGTGCCACCTGGATGGCCAGGCAGGACCTGCACTTGACTAACATCCATCTACCACTATCCTGAGAGTGTGAGGAGCTTGTAAAGAAGGTACGTAATCTGCCCTGAGACTCACACTGTGCCCAGGTTTAGCAATGCCACAAGAGGCCATCAACTCCACCCTGGGCAAGGCCAGGTATCAGCCATCAAGGCAGCAGAAGCTCATGGCTTTTAGCCCCAGCCATGGCCAGAGAAACCCCACAGCCCCACCCTGCCCTGCCATGGGAAGTTCTGACATTCCAGGAACTCTCTCTCCAACTTTACATGGATGCTTTACAGCTCCCTGGCCCTCCCCACTTGGCAGAGAATCAGGAATGCCTCTCCCGCTTCCTCCAGGGTGGGCCTTGATGGTGGAGGAGGGGTCCACAGCCCTCCGTGTCTGTACAAGCCTTCAACTCACCACAGCAGCTTTACGACAGGGGGTGATGGGCCTCCACGGGGCAGGAGTACTGCTAAAGATCAATATCCTGGAGAATTAAGAAGGAGATATTTCAGGAATCGTGCATGCAAACAGTTGAAAAGCAAATGGTTTTAGTAATGACTTATTAAAAGGTTTCTTCCCTGACTGAGAGCCCCAGAGCATATAAAGCCCAAACCACTTAGTGCAACGAATTTAAGCACTGTGAGGCAAGTTCCATACCTAAGTCTCCCCGAGGCTAAGCGAATACTGGTTCCTAACCGTGGGCCTGGTTTGCTTCCCGGCAGCTCAGACATTCTCGTCAATCTGTTAGATTCTCACAACTCCCCCATCGCCACAAGAGCAGATCCCCAGAGCATTGGTGGGCTACATTGTAAACCTTGAGAAACCACACTTGGGCCTGAGCTGAAGCGCCTCTCTGTACCCTAGTGCCCCTGGCTAAGCTGGGGTTGAGTGGTGAGCTCTGAGACCCCTCCATGTCAGACTCTCTCCTTCGCCTAAAGTGACTCAGGCTTCCTCTGGCCAAACGTGGTGGTGAATCATCCTTGGCAGCCTGATGAAATGCAGAAATCACCTAGGAGGTACACCTTTGCAGGTGTCTGCCAAGGTGTTTCCAGGGAGGTTTAATTAAGGAAGGAAGAGCCACCCTGAGTAATTGGCACAATCCCACAGACATCGGTGCCGACTAACTGAGAAAGGAAAAATGGCAAAAGCAAGCTGAGCACCAACTAGCGTTCATCCTCTGCTCCCTCACCGGGGGTGAAGTGTGGCTAGCTGCCTCAGACTCCCAACACCTGGCCAAAGCTACTTTCTCTTTCCCCACTATGGGAGACTGTATCCTCAAACGAGCCAAAACAAACGCTTCCTTTCCTAAGTGACTTGCGCCAAGTATTTGCAACAGCGATAAAAAAGAAAGGTGACTAATGTCCCCGGGAACCCTACTTTAGATAGACCCAGGACAAGCGGAGCAGATCTCCTAGTTAAGTCTCCATAGCCCAGAAGAAACCTCATCCAGTGGGCAAAATCTTCGATTACTCTCAACTCCTGGTCCTCAGCTTGAGACTCCTCTAAAGGTATGGTGAAATCCCAAGTTCACGTCCACATTGTTTTCACTCTAGTTTTATGGCTCTTAAGGAAAATGTGGTCAAGTCACCTGAAGCTAGGACAGGTCACAGAGAAGATAGATCACTGGGGTTGGGGGCTGGAAGCACGGTGGTCACGCTTTCAAGGGGTCTGATGACCCTGCAAAGTGATCAGCCTCAGCGAGGTACAAAGCAAGACTCTTGCCCTGAGGTCTAGAATGATACCAGGGTCTCATTCCTTGACAAGGGACAAGTATGGGAAGCTTTCCCTAAAGGGAAGACGGAAGGAAGAGCTCTGACATAAAGCATCAGCCAGAGTTGGCCCTAAGGCCATCTATGGCAGGCCCAACCCCAAATTGGGGCCCTGGCTCCTCCCACTACAGTGGAGCCCTAGCAAGCAGTAGGTATGGGTAGGGTGACCCCTCCCGGGCCAGACAGATAATCTAGAATTATAGGTAGAAAGTGCTGGTCTACAATGCCCATTTTACAAGATACAGAAGGCACAGGCCAGTTCTCAGAGGGAGTGAGACTGCCTGTGCACCCCAAAACAGAAGCATTCATCTCAATAGGCCAGTCTGCCAGAGACTAGAAGAGGTAGGAGGGCAAGCAGGGGGAGCCGACAGTGTAAGCAGCTTAGTACTGACTCTGCCAAGATAAACAGAGACTAACCTGAGGTCCTTGATCTATAACAAACTCTGATTCAGTCAGGAAGCTGGCCAGGACCACCCTGACCTGCCCTTCCACAGTGACCTGCTTCTAGGGACACCACCTAGCCCTGCCTACACCCACATCCAGCCCACAGCTCCTCCCTATGGCTGCCTCTTTCCTGCCCCAATCCCCCAAATACAGGACTAATTTTAAGCCTTGGAAAACCAGAAGAAGTGGGGCAGTGGGGAGACACCACCCTCTCCTCAAGCCAGCTGCACCCCTAGGGGCCTCTGTGGCCGAGAGCCAACCTGCCCTATGGGGGGCTTTCTCTTCATGCCCAGACAGCTGGTTTGCCTCAGGCCTCCCAGCTGGGAACATGATGTCTACCTCTGTGGAAAGGCTACGAGCCTCACAAGTGTAGGGCCTGGAGAGAGAGGCATCCTCGCGGGTAGAGAACCTGGAGGGGGCAAGCGTCACGGGTGGAGGATCTTTTGTGGGAGAATCAGCCTGGTACATGGGACTCTTCAGAAGCAGAAGCTGAGCTGAAGGTCCAAGTGCAGGGGGTCATGGGAAGAGAGGACAACAGGACAGAGCGGAGGGAAGAGTTAAACTGGTGCCTACCTGGCCAAGCCCTAGCTGCTTCCTGTGGAGCTCCAGAACGGGCCATGCTGGCCTCGGTGCCCACTTTGGACCCAGGGAGCCTGGTCTCTGTCTTTGGCCTCACTCAGAGATGTTCACATGTGATGTGCCATGAGCCCTACCCATGACAGGTGGATGTCTTCATTGGGCAGACCCCAAAGAACCATCAGATGGATGCCTCATGCTTCCCACCCCTGGCAGCTGGGGAGGAACGGGCATCTAGGCAGGTGTCCCTGTGTCTGCTGCTGCAGCTGAGAGAAGCTGAGACCTGAAAAGAGCAACAGTGTGGACCCAGTTTATGGTACAAGTGACAGGTACAGCGGGAGCCAGGTTACCGTCTCAGTACATTGGGCCTTCTTTCCATGACCTTGTTTAGCCTTTCTATGCCCACACTTCCCGGGTTCCCTCTGTGTTATGGCTTTATGCTTTGCTGTGCTGTCCGCTTTTCTTTCTGTCTTCTCAAGGACAGTGCTCACACTGTGGTAGCCAGGACGCAGAAGGATGGGGAGGAAAGGCCTACAGACAAGACACATGCCTCACAGTCACACTCCTAGTGACCCACTTTCTCTAGCCAAGCCCTGTGGTCTAAGGGTCCATTCAGCTATGACGCCATCAGTGGATCACTTCATTGATAAAGCTGAAGCCCTCACGATCTGGTCACCTCTCAAGAGTACCGCCCACCTCGATTGAGCGTTCAACCATGTGTGTCTTGGGGCAGGGATGTATTTCATAATATTGAGTGTTTTCCACCCTTCCTGAGGCTCCTTGTCTTGGGAAATCCTAGGAGGGAAAATGAGCCTTTGGATACATTTTATTTGATTTGGCCAAATTCTGAAGTCACCTGCCTGGGAGGATTCAGGAAGAGCCTGCTCCATGGCTGGGTATTCCTATCCTATACCCCAGTCTGACCCAGTGTGTGAATTCCCTGGTACCTGGAGTCCTGTCTCTCCATCCACACTGACCATTCATCCTGAGTTCCAGCCCGAGCACACACATAATGTCACTCCAAAATGACATCCTGCCTCATGACAGGCCCATAGCAATAGAGACAACTGACCATGGACTAAAATCCTTGAAACCAAGAGCCACAAGTGATGAACACTTGAGGAATTCAGAGAGGCAGGCCCTCAGCCTATTGTCCCCAGGTCCCTTTTCTTCAGAGAATATTAACAAGGTTTGCTTAGCACTCCGATTGGACAAGGTAAACAAACTCCAAGCCTTTAATGGCTGTCTATTTACTGCCCACAAGCCCTCTTGTAACTAGACAAGAGTGCCTACTTCAGTCATTACACACATGACTTTGCTGGGACTGACAATCACAATTCCCACTGCCTTGCCATACTGCAGATGAGCATGTAATCCAACCTAGCCAATCATAGACTCCATGTTTCTGAGCACAGTATTGAGCCAAGACTGGACATGTGACTGAACATGACCAATCAAACTCCTGCCCTAAGATTAGCTATGTAGTGGCTGGTGAGAGGTTCTATCTTCTCTATTGACAGAGAGGGATAATGTGGGCCTGGGCAGCTTGAGGCTTTTGCAAGAAGAGTCACCAACAGGTAGGATCCAGGAAGAAGCCCAGGGCAGAAAGGGGGGTAATATTAGTTGCACTAAGGTAGGACCCATAGCTTCCCATCATAAGCACTAGCATACCCCACACCCAGCCTGATCCCATCTGAGCTCTCCTAACCACCTGAGGCCTGAGCCACCCAAGACCTCCAGGCAAGGTGTATTTTCTTCAGGAGCTCTGGGTGAGCCCCATGCTATCAGTCACATTAATGGCAACACAGAAATCAGGATTGGGTGGCGTCAGAGCTTGCTCCCCAATGGGGTCCTCACAGAAAATTCCATCCAGCAGCATCCAGGCACTGTGTGTCACCACATGCTGGGTACAGGGGATGGAAGCTGCAGGTCATTGATAAAATCCTGAAGTCCCTGGGCTCTGGGCTTCAAACAAGCCCTCACCAACATGTCTGTCTTTGAACTGTTCATAAAAAGCTCTAATTAGTGTGGCACTTCACACTATTTATTCACGCCCATCATGAAATCAGGAAGGCCTCAGATCTCCTTCAAACCGGCTGTGGCGCTGTGCCCCCGCCCCGTCAGTCAGAATCAAAATGCTGCTGGGGCTCAGAGGAGCAAAGGACATGTTGGCTGTTTGCCACCAAGAATCGCTAGGACTGGTAGGAGGAAGACTGGGGGGGTCGGGGGGGGGGGGGGGGGACGAGGAAGAAAAAGAGATGCTGCTTCCAGAAGGAATGCATTTGTGCGTGCGCTTTGATCCTGCAATGATTTTTATTTGTTTTAGCCACATCCTTTTCGCTGCCTCACTCAGATCAAGGTGCTTTAAATTAGATGGAGCTAGGAAACACTTCTCCCCACCCCCACACTCCCCACCACCACCCAGGCCATGGGCTTCAGAGATGTATAATCACGCCATGCTCCCATGTGACTGGAATAAATTGAGACAAATGAACTCAGAGGCACCGCATGCATTTGGAATGCTCTTTGCTGTGGGCTCCCTGGGTGTTTGGCAGACAGCTACGTCTCAAGACAAACAAGGAGTGGCCGTGTTTAGCCACTCCAGCGTGGAGCTTGTGGAGAGCCTCAGGTTCTTGGTTGCTGCTGATTGGATTTGCACAGTTAAGACTCAGGGGCACCTGCCCTCCTCTCCTGGCCTTTCTGTCTCCAGTCATCCAGGCTACACAGGGACTTATTTTAGATGCTGTCCCTCTCTGCTTTGGGTAGGATAGTGTAGCGGCTGCAGAGCCTCTGAGAACAGAAAGATGGGACATGGGGACTGAATTTCTCCATTAAGAGCCCAGGATTCCTATGTAAGCCTAGCTAACAAGACCTGGCCAGCTCCAAGAGAGAACTGTCTACCAGGCAGGTCCTTCCAGCACTCATGTTGAAGAAGATGTCCCAGGCCCCTCTAAGGAAAATCTGAGATGGACCTCTTACTTTTCAAAACCTCTGCTCTCTGACATCCTAGATCCTATGAACTTCCATTTGCTCCAGATTCCCTGGCAGGCTGACCTCACCTGCCCCTTCAAGACGTCATTGTGTCCATTTCTGCATTTGGAAAATACTCGAGTCAACTCTCTGCTCCCACACAGCCAGACACAGCTAACTAGGCTCAGTGCCAAGGGTGGCCGACAAGGAGGTGAGCTTCTACAGCACTGTGATGATGAAGATACATATGCCCATCCCCCTGCCCAACACAGCAGGTGCCCTATAGCCTTGAACTCTGGATCATAAACTCAAAATATATTCATTCCTACATAGCATTTATTTCCCCTTTTCTTAAAGACACTGTGACAGTGATTTGCTATGTAGGTAGGATGGCTTTGTAATCCCCCTACCTCAGCCTCTCAAGTAGCTGGGACCACTGGCATGCACCACCAGGCCTGAATCATAGCATCTGCTCTCCTATGATGCCCTTAGCCCCTTACAATGGCACATGAGCTGATCATGGCTCTTTGTCACATTCTCCAACGGTTTCCACAGTCTGGTGGCCGTTGGATATTCCTCTTGGCTTTCAGGCTTCTCTCTTCCCCCAATGTAACAGCACCCCACTTCCCAAGTGGGGCGTCACCTCTTCCCTGCTGCACTCTTGTGTTGAGAAGACTGTCCCAGGGAATGAGCTTCCATGGTTGAAGGCACCAGACC
>CABHPH010154653.1:0-53544 GCA_902168325.1 Peromyscus nudipes | reverse complement strand
CCACCACACATACACCACACACACATCATACACACACACCACACATACACCACACACACCACACACACCACACACACACGACACATACACCACACACATACCACACACACACCACACACACATACACACACACATACCACACATACACCACACACACCACACACACATACCACACATACACTACACATACTACCACCACCACACACACCACACTTGTCTCTGCAGTCCCATGTTCTCAGATTCAACCAATCTCAGATGGAAAGTATTCAGGGGAAAAAACCAAACTCCATTTTTATACTGAGCACACACAGGCTTTTCCTGTCAGTCCTGGAGCAAGGCATCATGATTATTTACACAGTATTTGTATTAGGCATTATGAACAACCCAGGGATGTTAAAAGTCTATGAGAGGGCCACGGGAAGTGGTACACAGCTCTAATCCCCTCACTTGGGAGGCTGGGGCAGGAAGAATGTGGGTTCAAGGCCAGCCCAGGCTACATAGACAATCCTGGGCGGGGAGAAGAGACAGGAAGGAGGAGGAAAGGGAAGCGGGAGAGTCATATGTAAATAGTGTCCTATTTTATAGAAGGCATCTGGACACCCAAGGATTCTGGTAACTGAGGGAGACAGCATGTATGTGTGTGTGTGTGTGTGTGTGTGTGTGTGTGTGTGTGTGTGTGTTAAACAGAACACACATTTCCATCTGTATTCACCCCCTCTCTCTAATACTGAATACCATGAGCTCACACAGGCTCCCCAAATTCCAAGCCAACCCAGAGGACACATTTCACCTCCTCCTTGAATCATTTACATTCCTTCTCATGGGAATTCCTGCTTTTTATTATTGTTGGGGGACAGTATGCAGCTCTCACTATTAGCCCTGGCTGTCCAGGAACTCACTCTGGAGACCAGGCTGGCCTCGAACTCACAGAGCTCCATCTGCCTCTGCCTCCCGAGTGCTGGGATTAAAGGAATGCGCCACCACCTGGCTGATTTCTGTCTTTTGCTCCTAACATCTTTGCCCATTGTGTTCAGCACCTCCTCTGTCTCCTTCTCTGTCTCCTTTTCTCTCTCTCTTCTCCCCCCAGGCCCTGGCACTCCCTGCCAGGCCTCCCCTCTATCCGGTCACCCTATTCATTGCCAGGCTCTACCAGTTCTGGGACACTAATGTCCTGTGGACTCCTCCTTTGACTCGGCTGGTGGCCAAGCTGAGATAGAAACCTGGGTCTGTGTGACCAGACCCCCGCTCTTCATCACATACTCCCCGGGAGCTGAGACTCCCAGGCTGTGGAGTGATTTCCTGGCAGGAACATATAGGGATTGGAGGGGGGTTGGCTTCAGATAGGGTCATTTGGGAGTGGGAAGGGCACCCTGTCTGAAGCCCCCTGGTTCCTGCTGCCTCCTGCAGAGCCCACAGGCCTCCCCAGGTGAACTTGGGACTAGAGTGCTTGCTTACCGGTCCTCACTAATTTATGTATTTATTTACTTACTTAGTTTTGAAATGAGGTCTCAGATAGTCCGGAACGACCTCGAATTTGCTATGCAACTGAAGATGACTTTGAACTTCTGATCCTCCTCCTCCCAGCCTTGGAGTGTTGAAATTAAACCTGTGGACCACCATGCCCGGTTTTATGTGGTCTGGGGGATCAAATCCAGAGCTTCCTGCATACTAGCACCAACTGACCAACTGAGCCCATCCCCAGGCCCACAGCTCTTTTTCCATGGCACTTTACAGCTTGCCTAGGCTAGGTAAAACAGAGTGTGGGTAGCAACCCTTCCAGGCTCAGAAACCCCTTCTACAGTTGGTGCTTTGGAGTCTCAGCCTTGACCCAAGTCCACAGCATCCACGGTGGGTAGCAGAGGCCAGGACCACACTTAGGACTGCCTGCCCAGGCCTGGGCCTCTGCAACAGCCCCCCAATTTCCACCAGTCTGCCTCCTTCTTTGAGGATGCTTGGCTCAGGAGGCTCCCACCACCCCTGAGTACTTCCTGGGAACACTGGGTGTTTGGCTGTGGGTCATACATCATTGGAGCAGGCAGTCCGATTCCTGCCCCAGAGCTCAAAGTCAAGGGCTGACATTACATGGCAGTTTGGTACCCACACCCCGGCCTCCTGGAAGCCATGTTCTCCCCTTCCTGGAATCCCCACTGCCCTCCCCTTTCGATTGTAACCAGCATGTCTTGTGTGTCTTCTGACATCAGGGGTCAGCCCTTTGTTACCTCATTGTCCCTCATGAATTCCATGACCAATGTCTTTCTTGGGATGGTGGCCTCAGCCCATCCAAGTCTCACAGGCGGAAGCCAGCAGCAATGGCAGCCAAATCCCTCAGTCAGCAGGTACCAGTGCCAGGACTGCCTGGGGGTGAGGGCGGCTCCTCCAGCCAGGAATTCATTCACCTGCTTGGGCCGCATCTTAGGCGGGGTGGCAGGCTGGGCTGGAATGTTCGTTAGGTCCACACGTGTACAGGGACTGAGCCACCAGCATGGCCTCGTGGGAGCCCCAGGGAAACCAGGTTCCTGTGGCCACAGCACTGCTGTGAGTCAACCCCATGCTGAGCTCCAAATGGAACTCCTGGCCTGGCCCCACTGCAGACTCCACTCCTTGCGGTGGGAACAGCCTGGGTTCCTCTAAGTTCCAGTGGTGGGGGGCAGGGTCTCGGCATCGTCTGGGTCTGGGGTTACACTAAAGCAAGCAGAGGCAATGCCCACCTGGCAGGACTTCCAGGGGGCTCAAGACCTCTGCCCACCCCGAAACCTGCAGGCTCTTACCCTCTCCAGTACGTCCCAAGGGTGCCTAGCTCTTCTTCCCAGGCTGGAAAACAAGGTCACAGCCAGATAAGGGCAAGTCGGGGGTAGGACCTCAGTCCCAGAACCTATCCCTGACCCCCTGGAAAGATGGGCTTGTACAAAATACCAAGTCTAATGGCCTGAGTTCAAGCCCCAGGACCCATATGGTAGAAGGACAGAACCAACTTGCACAAATTGTCCTCTGATCTCCACACTCATGCCATGGCACACTTGAGCACATGCATGCACACACACATACATACACAAACACACTCAACAAATAAATGTTAAATATAAAGAAATAATAAAGAAAGGCAATTGCTCCCCAGCTCAGAAGGAGTGTGGCTGAGCCAGTCATGCTCATGACATGGGAGGAGGGACAGGACTGCTGTCAGCAGGCCATGTGGTGTCTCTGGAGTAGGACAGGACATTAGGCAGGACAGGGATAGTATGGGAATGTTCAGACAGAGGCCCTGGAGAGGTCCCTTCGACAGTAGGAATTGTGCTCTAAGCCCCGCATGCCTGAAGGAGTTCAGACAACCTGAGGAAAGCATGTTCAGGCACTAGGCAGCGTGAGCAAAGGCCCTGTGGTGGACAGGCCTCAGCTTCCTGGAGGGAAGAAAGGCTGAAACCCTTTCTCATAGTCCAGGAGGCCTCCTGGGGGTACCTGCCTAGTTCCCTGCCTAACCAGGCACTAAGTAAATTCTCTGCTTCCTTTTTACTACACCTTGGCTTCCCTTGAACTCTGGGTTTTGGGGGCAGAGCCTCAAGATGTCAAGAACTCCTGTCCTTTGGGAACCCAAAGTACCAGGAGTAGGGAGGACCATGGCATCTTGAATAAGCTGAGAAAATTCCCAAGACACTGAGCCCTGGGCACCTCTCCCAATATTCCTGGACTCAGGTGCCCAGACACGTGCCAGGCTGACCCTGGGGGCCCCACCCTGGCAGATGGAGCTTGTCTGAGAATAGATGATGCCATGATTTGTGGCCCAGGGACAAGCTTTGCTGAGGATGATAGATCAGTGTGTCACCGTGGCAGGACAAGGAAGAAGTCTGGGACTGTGTCATGTGCCATGGGCCCCAGCTCCCCTACCCTCCCAGCCCTGTCTGGGGACCTGAGAGATACGACATGAGACTTTGCTGAGGACAAGGTGGAGAGGGGCTGACCGTGGGGAAGGGGAAGAGGAGGAATATGGAAGGGAGGGGGAGGGAGAGAGAGAGAGAGAGAGAGAGAGAGAGAGAGAGAGAAAGAGGAAGGGAGAGAGAGAACACGCACATTCGTGCTAAGGGACTGAGGGAGGAAGAAATGTCCAGGGGACACCTTCAGCCTTGGAGGGACTGCAGGGCCATGGCTGTAATTCAAGTGCCAGCTCTTCCACATGGCCACTTGCAGCTCCTGAGGGGGGCTCACTTGAGCTCCCTTGAGGTAGGACCTCTCCTGGGGTACCCAAAGCACTTGACATCCTTGTGTGAGCATGTTGCTAGGGCTTGGGGTAGCAGGGGTCTGTGTCACAGACTGCATTGGCTTAGGGGGCTAAGGACAGGGGCGTCCTCTGTCTTATCTATAACAAAGCCCAAATGGGCTTATCAGGGGTTGCTGACATCTGACCTGTATAAACATAAACATATATTATAAACAGTATAGTCCTGTTTCTGTGTCACAGACATTTGTTAAGGCCTTGGGGTCTGTGGTGACCCAGAGGTGCACAGACATGTCTGTCACCCCATCTCTTCCGGTTTCCTAGTTATGGGTGCCTTAGCCTGATTTCCGGATGAAGAACCAATCCCCTCACCTAGAACCAACTCCTGTTAAGTGTTCCCTGGCCTTCTAACTTAGACTTTGGCACATGCACACTCCAACACAAAATAAATAAGCAAATAAATATTTGGTTTAAAAAGAGGCCTGTGGGCTTAGACATCAGAAAAATCTGGGCATGTATTCCAGCTCAGCCCTTCCCACCCTGAGACCCTGAAGTAAATGCTCCCCTTTCTTGGGCCTGTTTCCTTCTCTGCCATCACAGAACACTACTCTGAGGAGTTAGCATAGGGTGAGAGCAAGAGAAGACACCTATCAGTGCCTACTATGGCCTGTTACCTGTTGCAGAATATTCCTTTACACAATGTGAAGATGTATCACTGTGACTGGTTTAATAAGGAGCTGAATGGCCAATAGCTAGGCAGGAAGAGGTTAGGTGGGACTTCTGGGGAGAGGGGTCTCAGGGAAGAAGAAAGGAGGCATCACCAGTCAGACACAGAATAACCAGGATGAGCACAATGGAGATGGGGTAATGAGCACATGGAAGAACACAGATTAAAAAATATGGGTTAATTTAAGTTATAAGCGCTAGTTTGAAACAAGCCTGAGATAAGGTCACACTTTAATAATTAATAATAAGTCTCTGTGTCATTTTTTGTGAGTTCGTGGCCCAAGAAGAAAAGCCTGATTACATATGGCGCCCAATGTGGAGCCATATATCCTCATAAGTCCTGAGAAAGCTTAAAAAAAAGCTTGGAACATGGAGTCAAACACAGCTTCCTGGTGACCACAGTCTCTCAGGCAGGCTCAGTGGTGCACAGAGATACAGCTACTGGCCACTGCCTGTGGGCTGGAGCCAGCTGCCGGCGCCACGTGCTAAGCTGGACTGTGCCAAGAGCTGACAGAGCGGTTCAAGGTTTGTCTCACGTGGTCATCGAACACTGCAGAGGCTCAGATCAGACAGACCCAGACGGGAAAAACCTCTAAACAGGCTACAGTGTGTTTGAAAAATGTGCGCAGGCTTAAAAAAGAAAAGAAAAGGGGTACAGACTGTCATAGAAAAATAGTTTATAAATAATAAGATATTTTTTAAAGAAAAAATAAAATAATATAAAAAGGATACGTCATATAAAGATGGGAAATACACAGAGAGTCTGGATCCTCTATGGTGTTGTGTTGACTGAATTTTTTGATTGCTGATGAGCAAATGGCAGCTGTTGAGAGACATAGGATTGTATGAGGAACTGCTGAATTAAACCAGCCTAGATACTTTAGGGATGCCTTAACTTTAAAATGGAAGTCAGAAAATTCATTGCTTTTGGGAAAAGGTTATGCTTTTGTTTCCACAGAAAATAAAAGGCTGTGGATTCATTCAAGGTTGAAGAGATCAGGTTTGACCAGGGAAGACCCCCTGAAAATCCTGACTACAGACATAAGGAAATAAACCTAGAAAAACTACAAGACAGGTGATATATATTTTACCTGCTCAAACAAAACAAAAAATCATCTTTGACTGGCTTGTGTACAATGCACCGTCCATACTTGTGTTAACACAGATATGTATGTTACCTTTGAAATTTGTGAGTTTTCAGAGCAAGGGGACCAGATACCAATGAAAATGGTGGCCCAGGTGATCTGGCCTCTCAGAGTGCCTCTGTTGCAGTTTCCTCAGAGTTCCACATCCAGAACAGCTTCAAGGCTGCTGGCTAATCCAGTCTCATAGCCTATTCTAGCCAGAATTGCAGATAAGCCTTGCACTTTCCCATTGCAGAGACTGGACAACAAATGCTATGGCTAGCTCTCCCAGGACTTGACCAGTATCTCAATTTTCTTAGAGTCCCCTAAAGATGCTGTTGCCCCAGACAACAGGAAGCAGTCTAGAGAACACAATGCCCACATTCCCAAGAGGCGGAGTAGGTAGTTTTTGGTCATTCAGTGGGTTATGGATGTTTGTCATCATTTGGGGGGGTTGGTTACAAGTGGTTATTGATCATGGTCAGGAAAAAAGATGAACAAGGGAGATTAGATTCAGGGATCTCTCTCTGAAGGGAAAAAGGGGGATACAGTGTGGGGGTATTGTGTTCCCCAAAATATTGTGTATGCTAATAAACTTATCTGGGGTCAGAGAACAGGACAGCCACAATATTAAACATGAGGATAGGCAGTGGTAGCATACGCCTTTAATCCTAGCATTCCAGAGGCAGAAATTCATGTGTTCAAGGATACACCCAAGCAAGGTGACCCACGCCTTTAATCCCAGAAAGTCAGCCTTTAATCCCAGGGAGTGGTGGTAGAAAGCAGAAAGGTATATAAGGCGTGAGGACCAGAAACTAGAGGCATTTTGCCCTGGAGAGGCATTTTGGCCTGGAGAAGCATTCAGGCTTCTAGCAGCAGATCAGCTGAGAAGTTGGCCAGGTGAGGTTAGTTGTGGTTGAGATAGAGGACCCAGCGAGGTGAGATAGCTGTGGCTTATTCTGTCTCTCTGACCTTCCAGTATTCACCCCAATACCTGGCCTCAGGTTTGATTTTATTAATAAGAACTTTTTAAGACTCATGCTACAATACAGTATAGAAATGATGGGATAAAAGGGTAGATTGTTGAGTCTACTTTTGAACAACCACTAGTCTCCAATATTTTACATTGGTGTGGATTTTTGTATATTGATACAAATTTAAGGTTATTTTTGTTATACTGTATATATATTTCTATTCTTGTTTAAGGTATTATACCTATACAGCTCATTTAAAAATGTAAAGTTTTAGTCCTTGGAAGCTATTTAGAATAATAATGAAATACAGGTTAATAGTCATTCAAAACAAACTTACAGTCATGCTAGGTATGTTTTCAAGATCATACAGAGATAGGTAGGTAATCTTCAAACACTTCAAAGACTTACAGAATATGGCATTTAAAATGTTATAATAACATAAGGCTTTTCATGATAGTGAGACATGTCTGTTCCTGGCAGCACCAATCTACTTCAAAAATGAGTGATGGGCAATGAAGAACCTCCATATGGAGTTTGCTCTCATTGTGCAAAAGCTAGCCATTTGGGCAAGAAAATGCCTTTGCCTCGACTGCTGACAGTATGCTGTACAAACTGGACAAGCAGGACACAAAAGAAAGTGACTGCCAAACTTTGCCGAGACAAGGCAGGACAGTCCTTCAAAATTCCTGTTTCACAGAAAAGACTGTCAGATATTCTAGTCCCCTAGGCCAAAGATGGATGCCCCAATGTTACAGAGGAACCTTGGGTGACTGTCCAGGCAGACAGCCATTTCTGTCATTTCTCATAGTTTTGAAAATTGTTTGCTCTGCACTTCCTGTTTACTCTGGTAATATTACATCCTTCTCAGGTCTCTGATGGGTTTGAAGACTAGACAGTTAAAGTTACCATTTCCCTTAGTCATGATAGAAAGTAAATTAGGTATAAAACTTTGGACTAATCAAGAGAGGATCGATAAGAGAGTATTTTCTCTGAATTGGCCAAATACAAATGGACTGGCCATTGTAAATGTAATTCTTACTTGGTAATTGTTCTTATTGTATGTAGTTTTATTATGTTAGAGTTAAAACCTTTCCTTTTTATTTAGACTAAAAGGGGGAAATGTCGCAGAATATTCCTTTACACTGTGCGAAGATGCATCACTGTGACTGGTTTAATAAATAGCTGAATGGCCAATAGCTAGACAGGAAGAGGTTAGATGGGACTTCTGGGGACAGAGAGGTCTCAGGGAAGAAGAAAGGAAGAGTCACCAGCCAAACACGGAATAACCAGGATGGGCAAAATGGAGATGGGGTAATGAGCATGTAGAAGAACACAGATTTTAAAATATGGGTTAATTTAAGTTATAAGAGCAAGTTAGAAACAAGCCTAAGCTGAGGCTGAGCTTTCATAATTAATAGTAAGTCTCTGTGTCATTTTTTGTGAGCTGCCAGCCCAAGAAGAAAGGCTCAATTACAGTCACCATCGACCTTGACCTCAGCATCAGCCTTCATCACTGTCATGAGATGATGATATTCTGCTCTATACCCACGAGAGGCAACAGAGCTCCCTGGGGAAGAGAGCACAGAGCAGGGGTGTGGTGTCCTGGGCTCATTCAGCCTGGCCAAAAGTAGGGGTGTTGCCTTATCCTTCTACACCCCAGGCCTTGGCTCCCCAGTGTATACTGAACTGACTTAATTCAAGGCACTGACAGAGTACCTGACTTTTCACAGCACTGAGCGACAGCTTCATACCTACCCTAGGGACAAGCAGGGGACATGTCTGGGGACAGGAATTATATCACTGTCCAATCCCCCAAGAAGACCAGGAATGGGTAATTGATGGGCCTTTTAGAGCAGAAGAAAGGGGAAGCCTGGGGTGAGGGATGCTTCCAGGGACACTGGAAGGGGGCTCTCAGAGGTAAAAGCATAGTTAATGAGGGGTGAGGTGGCTGTCCTTCCATGAAGCCTAGAATCACACTTTCCCCCACTTCTGCAGGCCCATGGTGAAGGTGCCCTGTACCTACAGCCAACCCCACCCAGCCACCTTTTCCCAGCACTAGCAGGAGGCTTCCCCAACACGTTCCAGGCAGTGCCTTCCCCACTGAAGGACACACTGCTGGGTTCTCTGGGTGTGGCTCCTCCCAGGCCCTCCTCCTTGAGTCTGCCCTGCTCCCCTTCTGTCTCAATTGTGCTCTCTCAGCCAAGTTCATCTCCAATGCCACCACCTCCAAGAAGTTCCCTCCTGTCATAACCGTACGGGGGTTCTCCCTCCCTTGTAGCCCCAGGAGGTCCTTCCCCCTTGCTCAGTCCTCTGGTCTCGCTCCTTGCATCTGTCCTCTGCCTTACCAGGACTCCTGATGTGATTCTGAGAGTCTGCAGGTGGCCTGTGTAGGTGTGTGGGGAGGGGTCCTGCAGGCCAGCCCTGGGCCAACACCATTCACACAAAGACATACTGGGTTTGTGGTGGACAGCTAGTCCAGCATGCACTGATCTCATGTGGCTTGTTCGAGGTGTTACTTTCTCTTTGAGGAACAGAAATTACAGAGGCAATTTGTTCAAGGTCCGCAGTGTGACAGGGGCTGGGCTGGTTGTCTAACATCAAAGCTTCTCTGTAAATTACCCCCTGTGGGCAGGAGAGGTGGAACAGCAGCTAAGAACGTTTGACGTTCTTACAGAGGACCTGAGTTCTGTTCCCAACACCCACATCAGGCGGTTCATAACTGCTGATAACTCCAGTTCTAGACTATCTAACACCCTCTTTCGGCTTCCATGGGTACCAACACACACAAGGACACATACACACACAGAAAAAAGAAAAAAGAAAAATTACCATCTCCATCCCTCAGGCCACCTCCTGGGGTAGGCCAGTGTCAGTCTGTAGTGACAATGTCCTTGGTCCTCCCACCTCAGTTCTGATGGAACCCCCTGCTACACCTTCCTTTAAAGGCCTCTTAGGTTTTCTTGGGGTGGAGTGTGGTCATGGGACTTAGACTCAGCCCTTCAGATGCACCTGGCCAGTCGGAAGCCAGAGGGAGCGGTTCAAAGCAGCAAGGCCATGGGGGCGGGGGTGTCTAGGTAGGGGCCGGTGGCAGGGCAGTCATGCCCAGTGCTGGAGCCTGTGTTGATACATCCTGTTAACAAGAATAGAAGGTGAGACTGCTGCTGGATGACTTAAGAGATGGGCTGCAGACATTGTTGCTGCCCTCCCATGAACAGGGAGCCTGGGCAGTCAGGTGCCTGCACTGTCCCCTCCAGCAAGGACTGTCTATCAAAGCCAAGTGGAGTCATTGCCTGTCTCCCGACAAAGACCAAATGGGTGAGGGCCTGCTTTTGGTACATGAGACAGTGAGGAGGTTTATGTGGGCAAGGTTTCCTAGAGGGAATACAGATTGCAGTGGGCTCTGTTCCTCAGCCATGCTCAGGTCATGGGTTAGGGTCATGAGTGATGAGGGGAGCCAGGCTGGAGTGGAGCCCACAATCATTCAAAGACCCTAGCCCTGCCTATCTGCCAGGCCAGCCACACTCAGATCCATATAGCAAGCCCTGGATGATCTAGGCTAGTGCGTGATGGTCTGGACTCCCAGCTGCTAGCTCATCAGTCATCTGATCCAATGTCACCACTATGCTCCCAGATCCTGGGCCCGGCCCTGGGAACTGCTATAACTGGGAGTTATGGGGAACCTCAGAGTCACCTGCTAAGGGCTTCTCATTAAAGCTACTGCCTAGCTGGATGATTTCAGATGAGTCCTTCAAGGTCGCCATGGTTCAGCTGGACAAACCAGATGCTGAAGTTGCTTTGAGGACTCAAGTCAAATGTGAAGTTTTCAGCCCTGGGTCAACTCCGATGGCTGCAGATGTGACTGTCGCTATTACACACTGTCCTTGACAATGCTTGCAGAAACCCCGAGGGAGGTATGGTCACAGGCACCTCACAGATGAAGAAGCAGCTGCAGAGCATGGTGCTCACCCACCTTAGGCCACTCCAAGCTCTTCTTTGAACCCATAGCTGCCCCATTTCCCCCTCCATGCCGGTTCTCTCCCTGTCTGCTGAGAGAAGGGGACAAAAGTCTTCTCTAACCCACTGGAGTTCCCTTGGCCACTCTTGGCATGTCATTTCTTTTCTTTTGGTTGTTTGAGACAGGCTCGCTCTATGTAGATGCAGCTGGCATAGAACTTCTGATCCTCCTGCCTCAGTCCCCTAAAC
The DNA here is from genome assembly GCA_902168325.1 of Peromyscus nudipes. Classification (NCBI taxonomy): domain Eukaryota; kingdom Metazoa; phylum Chordata; class Mammalia; order Rodentia; family Cricetidae; genus Peromyscus; species Peromyscus nudipes. The sequence continues at coordinate 42,310 of CABHPH010154653.1, read as the reverse complement.
GCTGGAACTGAAAGCCTATGCCAATATGCCTGGCTTGACAACCTTTTTCTGAAATGAGCCAAGAGGCTCTTCTGGGCTTTCAGGGCCACACATGGTGTGTGGTGCACACTGAGTTCCCCCACCCCCAAACACCTGAAGTGTAAATGACTCACAAGCTGCAATTGTCCCGGTCCAGTCAGCCTTTCTGGAGTGGACACCCCACGATCAGCCAAGCCAGCCCTTAGGGGAACCACAAGAAGTCACTCGTGTTCACCCCACATGGAGCTGGGACTGAAGACCAAGATCAGGTGGCAAAGAAATGATGCCCATGATGGTGGCCACAGGGGACCTGGGTTTAAGTCCCAGCTCTGACAGGATGGTCTTGGCTTTGAAACAGCCCCTAAGACTTCTCTGCAGCCAATCAGTGTGACCTGAGAAGCACTGGGCCTCTCTGCTGGGTGGGATCCTCTGGACAGCATGACTGCCAGCTTCCTGATGAAGCTGGGTTCTGAAGCACCCCTCCTCCATTTTCCTCCCAGGTTCCATTTTCTAAAAGTCCTTGATTGGACTACATCACCAAGGCCCTTGTGTCCTTCAAGCTACTGAGATGCAAACAACCACACACAGGGGTCCTTCTGCTGTCCACACTGCCAGACCAAGCACAGACCTGCTCACTGGCCCTGGCTGGGAAAATCACAGACTCACCCAGCCCTGGAGGTGGCAGTGATGTCTCTGACCCAGGCCCTCCCCAGGCTCCCTCTTGGCACTGGGGATCCTGATGGACACTCTGACTCACTGGGCAGTCCCGCAGAGTAATCTAGAGGCCTGGTGGCTCAGTGGCCCACAAAGGTCTCTTCCCACCTCAGGGAGACACCTCCAAGAACCCATCACTGCATCTACTCAGAACTGCTGGTCTTGTTGATGGAAAAGCAGGGGTCGCAGCGGGGAGGCAGAGGTGCCACAGCCACAATCAGGACTCTGGACTGACACCAAAGCCCCGAGCTTTCCATTTGCTAGGAAGCCTTCCAACGGGGCATGATCATCATGACCTTTGACATCATCACCCCACACCGTAGATCTGACACTAGCAAACTGTCATGTGTCTGGAGGCCTCTTGTGACAGAAGCCTCTCTCCACACAGCTCTTACCACTGCAGGATCCTGCTTCTTACTGAGTTTTCCTTAGAAGTCAAGCCCCTCCCAGGATGAAGTCATTCAAACTAGAGCCCCTGAGGTATGCTTAGTTCAGACACGCAGAAACAGGCCCAGAGAGGTGAAGGTCTTGATGTAAGGACACACAGCTAGCCCTGAACTGAGACCTGACTCCAGACTGTGACCCCAGAAACTCTGTCTTCCAGCCCTGGCCTTCAGGGCCCACACAGGGTTGAGCAAATGTATGGGGGTGCCAGAATGGATGGAGACAGAACCTGAGGGTCTCAATTTGGCCACGTAACAGGATGGCTGCTGAAGAGCATATGCCTTCCCACCTCCTACTCACAAACCAGGGATCTTCATTCTTGAATAAACCTCAGCCCCTCGTCGTCCCATCCTCAACACTCCAGGCCTGTCTACCACACCATGCTCACCCTAGCTTCCAGTCAGGCACGGCCTTGCCCTAGGCCCCTGGAGCCGGGATGTGACCAAAGGGGTTTTCTCCAGGTGAGGAAGCAGAGCCCCAATGGGCCTCAGTCAGTGCCGCCATTTCAGGTACCTGAGGTGCTTAGACCAACATCTGAAGTTCAGTTGTCCCCAAGGCCTCTGTTTTAATGGAACCAGCAAGTGTGAGCACAAGCGAACTGCTCAATGGTTGCTGAACACATCCTTGGACAGGCCTCAGGATGGGAGCTGCTGAGGCAGAATTGGCAATGAAGGGCCTGTTTGCCAGCAGCTTGGACACGTCCATGGGTGAGTTCCCATTTGAGAAAGTGCCTTTGAGAACAGGGGCACAAGAATGGCTGGCATCGAGCCAAGACTCACTGGGAGAATGACCAGCCTGGGGACAACTGCTTCTAGAGCCAGGAGAGGACACAGCATTGTCAGGCTGCCCGTAATTACAGGCAACAGGACTGTGACCACAGATTACTGCCACACGAAAGGCTGGGGCTGAGAGGCCGAACGGCTGGGGCTCAGCCCTCAAGGTTCCCCCCAACAAAAGCTACCTTCTAATTGCACCGACTGGTGCCCAGAACCTGTCATCCTAGCTCCCAGCTGGCTCCCATGGCCTTGCATCTCACCCGTTCTCCAGTCAGAAGCCTGGTTCCCAGCATGAGGTCAGTTAACCTTTGGCTGTGGCTGCCACACCTGCCTGCCAGGCTCTTGGCCAAGCCTCGGCTCCTGAAGCCATGGGAAGCTGCGATGATCTGCATCTGTGCCTAGACAGACAGGGAGCCAGCCCAGGTAAACAAGCAGGGCTCGGACAGGCTGCACAGAACTGAATCCCACTGGCAAGCTGTGCAGCCTTGGGCAAGTGAGCCTCAGGATCCTCCTTGAATGGGCAAAAGCAACAGAAACTTAAGGATTAGAGATCATCCCAGGCACAGTGCTCTGGCAGAGTTAGGTGCTTAGAGTACTGCAGGGTTCCCAAATTCCTAAGGCCATCAACAGCCTACCAGGTGTGCAGCAGGGACAGACTTACATGAAGACTGATGAGGACAGCAAAGGCGGTCGGAGAGACAGGGGCACCAGGCATAGGAGGCAGAGATACCTGAGGGATGAAGCCCAAAGAGCGAGCGACAAGCAGACAAGCAGATTCCCCCGCATCACCGTGAGGTGGTGGTCACTTTCCCACAGATGTTTCCTTGACTCCCCCAGTGTCCTGGGACCTCACCTCTGTCCTCTCTGGCTCTGCCCCAGGAGGCTGCTGAAGGGGACAGCACCATCCTCCTGCAGCAGGAAGTCAGGTTTCCCACAGCAGCCTGGGTCATAGAAGGGTGGTAGCAGCAGTCGGTATTGGGCCTGGGAACCCAGTGTAGTGGAAGAGGTGAGCTGGGGACACTGTATTTTTAGTGGAGGTTTATTTACGAGAGTACTATCTCGCTTCTGTGCCCTACCTCCTCTCCTGTCTCCCCTTTGGTTCACAGCGACAATATTAAGTGCTGCTCCAGCCCTTTGTCCCCAGGTCTCCTGTGGTAAGTAAGGGGTGGGCACTCAGACAGTTCCCCTCCCCCTCTGCCCACTATTTCCAGCCCTAGACAAAAAGGGCCAAAGCGAAGGGACACAGGCTGCTGGTAGTGGGGCCTTCTGCTGGGCTGGACCAAGGAGTCTGGCGGGTAGTGCCAACAGGATGAGCGACAGAGGTGGCCCTGTGTCTGCACATGCCTGGTCCCTAGTCCCACCTCTTTGGGCTTGTTGGAGAGGCCATAGGATGAGTGGCAGCCAAACCTTCGTCAGGGAAGGGAGGGGCCCCACCTGAGAAAGGAAACACAGACCAGCAAAGGCAAGAAAAAAGCTAAACGAACATCACCTAGGTAACCGAGCTCTGCTGGCTGTGAGTGTGCACACATACACCTGAGTGGGACTTTTGACCTGACACTGAGATAGAGTGGCTGACATGTGTCCTAAGGGCTCCCACTTCGGTTGTCCTTGATTCCTTATGCCTGTCAAAACATCACAGTGAAGGTGAAGGTACCCTCACACAAACAGGACAGGAACCTTGCCCAGGCCCTGCTGAGACTCAGGAGCCCATGGAGGAAACTGTTACCCTTGGGAAACATTCCCACTAGCCTCGAGATCTCAGGTCGGCCAGAGGCTGCCCCCATACTGTCTCAGACCTACCTCTGCCCTCACCATGGACCTTCTGTTCCACATTATGTGGACTCGGTTCTATCTTAGCAGGGTTTAGACACCAAACAAAACTGTCTGTCCCTGCTCTTCCATTACCCACTGTGTGCCCAGGATGGTGGCTCCTGTGGGCGTGGACAGTCTGGGCTGCATCTGCCTGTTTGGTCACGACTTTGCCTCTATTAAATGGACAGAAACCAACCTGTCCTGTGCAGAGAGATCGGGTCCCGGCTCTGCCCTGTGGAAGCCCCCTCAGCATGTGGCTCCAGGGGCTCAGCCTGGGAACTCAGCCCACTCAGCCGTCCCTTAGCACTGCTGGGATGGCTCAAATTGAAAGTTTTAGTGTCCTGGGACACCATAGCCAACTCCAGACATATAAATGACCCTGAAATCAGGCATGGGGCAGGGCTACTTGATGGGAAAGGGGTACAGCAATAGTAGTGAGGGGACCCCCAGGTGTACCTTGGGCTGTCTCTCTCTTGGGAACCCAACACACTGAAGATTCTGCCTGGCACAGCATCGGTGCTGAGTATACACCAACTGAATCCTAGAATGAACACATGGATGTTGTATAATGTGGGGTCCCTGGGGTCCCACACTCCCCTCAGCTCCCATGTCCCCAGCAGGCAGACTTCCTCTGAGACACCACCACCACCATCCAACTTAAAGCTGATGCCAGAATGGAGGCAGAGCCTGGCCCAGGCCCTGGACTCACACACATACCAGGAAAGGAATGGAACAGGCCTAGTGAGGTGAGGTCACACAGACCCCTAATCCCAAACAGGGTAGTATACTTGGAGAGCTGGAGGTCAGGAGGGATGTGAGGGTGATGGTAACAGTGGCTTGAGCTGTATGAGAAGGGCCAATGGCCCTCCTGCTGAATGACGTCAGGGACTTAAGGCTGCAGACCTCACTAGGCCTGACAGTTGGCCTCACTCCCATGGGACCTGCAGCTGAGCACCATGGCCCCAGGAAAGAGGGCTGGTTCATCTGGTGTCCTTCAGTGTCCCTGCTATGGGATGCAGGCGTGGGGAGGCTGTTTACTGCCAGCCTGTTTCCCACCACTGTTCGGGCACAGCAAAGGCCTAGCTCTAGAACTGGGCACAGACTCGCAGGGCTGCTGTGTCAGCGGCTTGTCTGGGACGGTGCAGAAGCACTGGGAAGTGCCCTTGAGCCAACACCTAGAAAAGCTGGACAATGAAATCAAGACAAACTTGGGCTGGGCCCCAAATCCTCAGAGGCCTTGTAATGTGCATTCTATGGTAAGTGATGACGCTATTCAAACAGCAGACTCTGGAGTGAGGGTGGCGGCTCCCTTAGACCTGTGTTTGTCAGCTGGCATTCAGAAGGCCCGGTCCTGGGACAGGCTGGGTCCTGACTCCGTTAATGAGGACAGGACAGCGAACAGCTGAGGGTGCTGAAAGTCTTTGAGAACTTCGAGAAGGGAAACTACTTCCGTCATTAGTCACCACTGTCGAGCCCACGTCAAAAACACCCAGGGAGAAGAAAAGCCAGATGCTCATCCATGAGAACTCTGCTCTGGCTGGCTCCTCGGTTGGGAACTCAGCTGCCTCAGCGCCGCTTCCCCAGTCATTTCTGCCGGATGGCCATGAGCCCTGAGTTGGTTGTTTGCTCTCCACTGGGCTACTCCAGTTGTCTCTGTGGGACACTGTGAGAGCCATGATTGCTATTGACTCGCTATTTCTCTGCTGCTTGCTGCTTCATATGCTCACTCCAAACCAAAAGCACGGTCGCTCTCCCGAAGGGACAGAACAGGCCTTTGCAAGAAATAATAAAAAGCAGGAGGGACCTTGTAAAGAGCTTTGGTGACTCCCTCTCTGCAGGCTTTGGTTAACCTTCTGAAGGTGCTGTATTAATATGAGGTGTGACCATAAATGTGGCTTGGCCTACAGCAAGTCCCCATGTGCACTGGCAGCCCTTTCCCCACATGAAGCTGCTCCAATTTACTTCTCACCAAGTGATAGGATGGGAAGTCCCCTCCCCCCAATGCCTAAACTGCATCTCTGGAATCCAGCAGGACAGATAAGTGTGTGTAAGGGGAGACCCCAAAACTCAAAGCCAAGGTCTCTATCCTTCTTGCTGACCCCACCTGGCCATGGAGGTACATGGGAAAGGGCTGCAGAGTCTAAGCAGCTGGCGAATAGGCCCTCTTCCAAAGGGAGCTACTGTGTCCATCCTCCAGGGCAAGCAGGTCGCCTCCCCAGCCCTAGGTGGCCGCCATTCCTCTTTCACAGGTGAGAAGCCTACAGAGGTACCCAGGTGGCAGCCTCAGGCAGGGAAGCCTGATCCTGCTGTCCCAGAGCTAACCCATCCCTCAGTGTGCTTGTCTGGTCTGCCAGAACCTCGGAATAGTACCCAAACCGAGCACCTTTGTCCCTCTGTTAGGTCTGAGCACAACACTCCGCCTTGTGGCTGCAATAGCTCTGGGGGAGTGACATGGTGCCTTGGCTGTGGACGTCTTCCAAATGGGACCAGAGGCACCACAGGCCCAGGGAGCGAGCCTTGTGAACCAGACATTCAGAGGGGCTGATGTCACCCAGAGCCTTTGGTTGACTGGCCTTCTAGAACAAAGGAGATGAGAGCTAGCCAGCTCTTCCTCCCCACACGGCTGTGACTGGGTCAGCCTTTTGCTGAAGTCTGGGAAAGGCTCTGGGGAGCCCAGGAGGTGGGGAGCAGGTCTCAGAAGTCCAAAATGCAACATCAGAGGCACTACACCTGTCAACTGAGGTCAATGCCTGTACAGGCTCTTTCTTCACACGGCTGCTAGGGAGGGTCAGCAAAAGACAGGCCTAGCAGTGGGAACAGCTATTCTCACTGTTCTGAGTCTTCCCCAGCAGGAGACTGTCAAATGTTTTCAAGGCTTTTGAAGTTTGAAGGAGATGCTGACCAGGGCCTGCTCTGCTGAGCCCTCTTTTGGCTAGGGACTAGAAAACCATCAGCCCCCAACCCCCAAGCCCCAGACCGCAATTCAAATTCGGCAGTCTTCCTGGCACATCACCACACGGCTGTGAGTGCACTGGCCAGCACTGGGCAAGCAGCAGCCAAACCCCCTTTCCAATGTGTACCAAGTCATTCATTTATTTCAAGATGGGCACACTCAAGCTGGCCGGGACAGCTCACAGCCCCTAGGTATGTATAGGTCCTTCAATGGCTCGGGCTACAGACAACTTCATAGCCAACGCAGCACACACACACACGCGATAGAACAGGATGCCTACAAACCCCAAGCCACTCCGAGAAAAATGAGGGAGGAGAGGGGTGCTAATGCAGCATCTGTGGGGAAGTGAATGCACACGGAGGGATGGATGAGGGAGGAAGGCAAGCTAGCTTCAATCTCGTCACTGCGATCTCATTTCCGTGGGGATGGTCAGGGGATTGAGTTCAACAGGTCCTTTAGGAAGCCCTCTGGATCGGTGACTTCTGACAGAAGACCTGGAAAGCAGAGACAGAGTGGGAGTGGCATATAGGGCCTCCAGCTCCACTGAGTCACAGACGCCTCATTCACGTACAGAACACACTGCGCCAAGCATGCTCCAATGTAAGCACTTGCTGGATTCCGGCAATGGCGGGGAGGTGATCACTGTATGATAAATACTGCTCCAGAAGCGGGTGCCACCAGAGACAATGCGGCCAAGGCCAGTTTGAATTCCCTGGAGGAGAGGATTTCAACCTGTCCAGGGGCCACTGCAGGGGCTGTAACCACAACCACAATTCTGAGGTTGTTTCTTTGTTTTTGACGGGCTCTCCGATTGCAGACTCGTCTCAAACATACTATGGAGCTGAGGATTTCCTTTGAACTTCTGTGCTACCACACTAGGCAAGCACTCTCAGTTGAGCTAGCCTACCCCAGAGCGGTGACCTGTGCGTGGAGATGTCTGTCTTTCCCCACTGCTCTCACCGTATTTTCTAAGGAAGGTTCGCAGAGTTTGCTGGCTGGCTAGACTGGCAGTCCAACGAGCCCAGTGGGGACCCTGCCACCTGCAGCCTCCAGTGCTGCAGTTCTACCCACACCTGGCTTTGATGGGGTGCTGGGGATCAGAACTCAGGACCTCATGCTTGCACGGCTGACCATAGCTGAGCTATTTCCCTGGCCCCTGTAAGTGATTTCTGGTGGGAGCACGCCATCTCCTCAGTCATTGTCATCATCTTAAATTGACCTAAGAAAGGCAAACGCCAATGGTCTTGTGGGCTGGAAGGGCAGAACAGGACAGAGGCCTCTGGGTTCTTCTGGGCTTCAATCCCATCATACCTCTGGATTCCTAAGTTAGCTGCCAGAGTGCGGGGCTCCATTTCTTCAGTTCTCAGAAAGAGATAGTAGGGAGCCCTCCCTGCCTGCCCATGGGGACTACCGGAAGCCTTTGTGGTGGAAGAACCTAGTGCATCCTCTACACCAAGTCCCCGGCCAGGCACCTGACCTCCTCAACAGTGCAGAGGAGACACTGAAGCATCCACACAAGTCACCTCCAAGCACCTGCAGGAACAGAGGCAAAGCAGCACCTTCTCTTGGCCATGGAAGGTGTTTTAGTTTTTAATTTGAACAGGGCATGTCTGGTGTTCTGGCAGTTTAAAGATCTGAAATAAGGTGTAAAAGCCTGGCCTCGCAAAAGAGGCTAGAGGCTCGCTGCTGCCAGGGCCTGCCCAGGTGCCAGGCCTAGAGGCAGGTGAGTCCTTCGCCCCTGCCCACCTCTTCTGACTAGCTCTGACTTTCGTGGTCACTTTGACAGTCTCATGTGACAAGCACAGGGCTTGGTACTAAGGACACAGCCCTGTGCTCTTGGTTAGGATTAACTCTGAGGAAAATGGTCAGCGAGGCTGGGAAGACACGGGTGGGAAGATCAAGGAGCTATGAAGTAAGAAACAGAGACAAGCAAGGGAGGCTGTGGCAGCTCAGACAGCAAGGCCAGAGACACCATCCCAGGGCAGAGCCACCACTGGGCCATGAAGACCAGTAGCCGGCAGAGTGCCCAGTACTGGGCAACAGAAGAATGCATAGGGACAGGATCCCGGGCCTTTAGTGGGTCTCCTTCCCAGCGGACAGAAAGCTAAGGGGGAATGTTAACAGAAGTGCTCACTTGGCAACAGGGCCTGGGGGACTCTCCCCTGCAGCTGTACACAATCCCCACAGTGAATACCACGAAGTCGAGAAGCAGGGCACCAGCTAACCAACAGGAGCTGGCCAGGGCCGGCTTCCTCTGCTTTGGCTTAGCAGCTCTCCTCTCTAGGACAGCACCAGTGGAGTGTGGCTGTGACACAACATCTGGGACCCAAGAGTGTCATCTGTAATCCTAGGGTGATTTTCCCCGGCCTGAGCCCAAGTCACGTCCCATTCCTATCACTTCTCAGATATGAAATCTAGTAAGTTCCAAAGTATTTGCAATTAAGTGACCAATTTGTATACATCATTTGTAGATGGGAGAAAATGGACTTGAGCTCTGGGAGCTATGGCACAACTGCTCAGATGTTGCCCTTCATGTGTCTACTTCAAGGTGCTCCCTGCTGACCGTCTCCACCTACTTCATGACCACAAGAGCCTTCCACACCCGCCCAGGCAGCTGTGAGGCAAGGAAGACAAGGGACCTTTCTCCTGTTAAGTCTGAGCTGTCACTAAAAGTCAGAACCCAAAGGCGCTCGCCTCTTCTGCGCTACCCATATCCACCTAACCTCCAGTCTCCATAACAGCACCAACAGAATGAGGCTAAGCAGAGTGGCCCAGAACACTGAGCTCATAGACCACGGGCAGTGGTGGAGCTTGGGGGCCATGGACACCAGTGCGTGCTGCACTGAAGCTCTCTCATCTTTGGGTTGACTTTATTTTGGAGACAGGGTTTCACTATAGAGCCCTGGCTATCCTGAAAACTTTCTATGTAGACCAGGCTGGCCTCGAACTCAGAGATCCACCTGCCTCTGCTGCTGGGATTAAAGGCAAGTGCCACTACACCTGGCAAGTGGGAGGTTTGAATGAACACCTCTCCTATGACTGGAGGTGGCTACCGTGTGCCGTTTCCTCTGCTCTGTGAAGATGAAAATGACAGCAAGTTCCACTGAGACAGACTTGGGCTCTGCCGCAGAGAAAACTGCACTGACCTGCAGCATCGAGGAACTCTGAGAAGGTCTCCACTGGCATGAACTCCTCCTGGAAGGTTTTCAGGGCTTTGTCGGCAGCTTCGTAGATGGGCATGTCATTGTGGCGGATGTACTCGGCCAGAGAGCAGGACCAGCCGCCCTCCGTGTTACTGGTGGGCACCTTCTACAAGAACCAGCGGGACATGGGGTCAGTGAATAACTGAATGCAGCTGGCTCTCTGCCTCCATCTCAGCCCTGTGGAGAGCCCACCCAACACATACTAGAGCCTCCCTGGAAGCAAGGAGGCCCTACCTCCAGGGCCCACTGGCCTTAGTTACTCTCCACGAGGCCCTCCTTGTTTCTGCAATGTTCTACATGGACCCACAATTTAACAAGGGACTTCCCCACACCTGCATTTCCAAGACCAAGATGACTGGAATCTCTGCCTGGACCATTCCACTCATGATCACAGGGCTCACTCCACACACCAACCCGCCTAAGAGGTGTGGGCCCAAACACATAGGAAGCAAGACATTCTCTAACTGGGGCTATGGAGGACAAATTCACAAAGAGCAAAGTGCTACCCATGGGCAAGGACAAGAGTGGGAAGGCTGTCAGTGTGCTTAGAGCGAGCTCACTGCTTGGAGGGTGCATGACAAAGTGGCTTCAGCTGTTGACAGCTGGGTATGCAGATCTGAGCTGAGGGTGCTCACCTTTCCTCAAGTGCAGACCTTTAGCTTTTCAAGGGCAAAGCACCCAAAGCTAGTGAGGAGTCTCAGAATGTGATCACCATTGGAGTTTGGGCAAGGATGCACATATCCCACATCTCTTGGAACTGGCTGAGCCCCGAAGCCTTCCTTACCTTAAACATGTTGTAAATGAGGTCAACAAGAGCCCAGAAGAGCAGAGAAGAACGGTAGGCAGAATAGTCCTTCACTGTCTTATCTGTTAACCTGGAAATTCAGGGCAAAGATGTCTGTGAGGACCTGCAGAAATGGGACACAGTACTTGGGGATGGAGGGTACACAGAAGCTATTGCTCATGGCCTGAGCGAAAAGCAGCTGTGGGCAGGGAACCTGGAAGTCCTGGCTCCCAGGGCTGCTGCATGAACTCCATCTGACAGTCTTAGCATTTTTCTAAATTGGGGTAACAGGAACAGGGAGACGTAGGTACACAGCACTCAAAAGTTCTAACTTAAGCACAAGGATTCCCATGCTCCCTTGTACTCTGCCCCCCACAAGCTCCCAAATGTAATGGTGCCTAACAATGAAGAAGGGAAAACCAGTTTCTAACTCAGGTTTTACCTGCCACAGGAGAAATCTACTAGACAGCCGAATCAGCCAAACATGTGCTCTGCAGAAAACCAGCTAGCTGGCAGAAAATCAGTGGTGAGCAGCCGTGGTGTCCAGGACTGCCCGGCAACCACCCGACGGCTCCCAAATCCCAGGGTCGTCTCAGAGTCACTCAAACACCCTTTGTCTCCAACAAGTGTTACCAGCACTGAGTGACCTGGCCTAGGCTTGAAGGCCAGCCAAGTGCCTGGACACTGGGGGCGCCTCTGCCACGGCCCACTGCCTGCACTGGACATCCCCTCGTAAGGGGTGATCCATCCCACCAGGCTCTGAAGGGTCAGAATGCCCAGCACAAGGGGAGACCTCATTCATGGCTGTGGAACGGAAAGGCCAGATGAGCCCCTGTCATGACTTAAGGTCAAGTTCTACATCTCACAACACTCTGGTACATATCCTATGACCAAGTGACAAGCAGCAGAGTGCTCAGCATCAACTACTCGTTTAGTTTAGGGCTTGCCTATCATGAGAGGAGCCAGCCACAACTGCCTTCAGCAGCTGTTTAACTCACAAAGTCAAGCCTGTTGGCATGTGCTACCTGTAGCCTCTGCTCTGTTCCCTCCTGCCCACCAGCTTGGGAGGTGGGTGGTGGCACAGCTGTCAATGGTACTTAAGATGGGCCTGAGGGTGAGGACAACTGTCCACACACCAAGTAAGGTTCCAGTGGAAGCCTAGGCAATTTCTAGGCTAAAATAGCTGCTGAATCTATTTTGCTGAATGTTAAACATGCAGAAGTCATTAGCTTCTCTTGAGCTATAGTTTATATACCCTCTCCTCTGTGTGTGTGTTGTTGGGAATTGAACTTGGCTCCTCACACATGCTCAGCGAGTGATCTACCACTGAGCTATAGCCCCGGCCCTTTAAGCTATGGTTCTGTGTATCTGCTACTGCCTCCTACCCCAAAACATACAGACTTCAGACAGAACCTGCTGCCAGTGATGGCACCCAACCCCAGAATAAGAGACACCTTCTACATGCCCTTGATTGAAAGGCCTCTCCTTCAAGGGTGTCCCAATCCTGGGCAATCCCTCAGCACCTTTTCTAGTCTGTCTGGCAAACAGCAGGCTTGGAACCTGGACCACAGCCGGGCTTGGCCCTCACTGTGGCTATCCTGCTTTGGTGAGCATGAGTCTTGGGTGACCCTGCCCAGCTTAATTATTTACAGCTAATTAGGAAAGGTGACTAAACTGCTACATAGAAAATGGCAATGCATGAATGCAGCTCAAGCTGGATTTCCTAATTAAGCCATGACCAAATCAGCTTTTCCTCAACTGCGGGGACAGGAATGAGTTTCCCTCTTGGCTGAAAGAACAGCTCGGGTGGGCTCAGCCACTACCCCGCTGCGGAAGCCTGTCTGGTAAGTGGCCATCTGTGTGCTATGAATGCAATTCCTGTCTCACTTTAACAACTTCAGCATCTGAAGACCTAACTTTTGATTTCAAGCAGCTAGTTAACAATTAACACTAGGGTTCTTGGGACATCCTGGACATGATGTGTTTGGAATGGGGCAGGAACCTAAACAATTCACTCTTTCCCACTTGGCCCAATAGGCTTCTATTGGCTAGACTCAACAGGACAGCGGCAAATTGGTCACTCTGGGGGCATGAAGTGCCAGAGCTAATAGAGGTAAAGCCTCAGGTGGGCCAACTCAGGTACTGCTGCTCCCACAGGGCATGTCATCACCACGGCTGGAAGGGAGACTCCTTCCGCTCCCTTCCTGGCCTCTAGTGTAGAAACGATCCCTGAGTCTAAGCTAATGAGTTCAGAGCTACAGCAGGACCACACAGGACACCTGGGCAAAATAAAGCTACCAGGCCACAGGCTGTGGCGCAGCTCCCCAGGGTGGGCAGGGACTATTCAGGGCCAGGCTGAGTCTATTCTGTGTGCTGTGACCACTGGGGTACTGTCAAAGAGCTTGAGAGAAGGCTCTGACTTCACCTGCAGATGGCTCTTTCAGATAACCCCCATCTGACCCAAACTACAATGCAAAGTCAAGACAACAAGGACCACTTCCTGCATGTGCTCCTCAGTCAGTGCACACAGGATTGCAAAGAGGGTCTAGGAGGCCTAAGTAAGGTAGGGTAGATGAGACAGGAAAGAAAGAGAGGGACAAACTTTTAGTCACTGGACAAAAAATCCCCAGCCACAGCCACAACCACAGCTGCACTGAAACCTCCCTAGTTTACACCAAAGCCAGTAGAGCCAGAAAGTCTGGCTCCCTGGCTTAGCCTCGCTGCTGGTCCTAACTGCCTCACCAGCCATATCCCCTGAGGCCTGGCTGTCTTCCTTTCTGAATTTTCTACAGATGGAAACCCAGATTTACCTTTTCAGTGGCTCAACACAAGACCCAGAGGGGCTCAAGCAAACTCTTAGGGTGACGACTAGAGCCAGAGTCTACAGCCAAGGCAAATGAGCACACCTTCAACAGGCACACATCACATGACTGAGACAGGCTGGAAACACCGGGAAGACACTGAATGGAGCAGCTTTCCAAAGCAGGCACTGACCTGGTGGCTCCTCCTGGAGCTACTGCCCGGGCATGTGAGGCCACCAGCAGCCTTCGCAGGATCTCCACACGTGTGGCTCTCCACTGCTCAGGGGGTAGGACATGCAGGGCCAGGATGGTGAAGTAGTGGGGCCCGTCTACATCAAAGGCGCTCTCTACCCACTTCTCTTTGGGCTGCTCCAGGAAGCCTTGGAGGTTCTTCTCCTCCCGGGACGTTGCTCGGGTCCTGGAGGAAAAGCATTCAGATTGCAGCAGGGAAGGCGTAGGGCTAACCAAGATGGCACTGGACAGTCTTCTGGGCTCATACTTTCTGCCACCCCCTCCTCTCTACAACCCAAGCCTTCTGCCCTCTCAGGTCCGTGACTGTGTCACTTCAACCCAGTCCCCAACACCTCCTGGCTCTTGGACGGGGCATGGTTACCAATTCACCAGTGTGGACTTGTCATCATTTTTCTAGAAGCCCAGGGAAAGGAGGTGACTTACCAAAGTCACCAAGCCAGTAAGCAATGGAGTCCAAGAGTGGGTTTCCTGACATGGTCAACAGCCCACCTTCTCCACGAATCCTACTGTGATGACGTGGTCTGCACTGCAGTGCCCCTGGCACCCAGGCTCCCCGTCTGGGCTGTTTGCTCATGCCCTGTCCTCCCTCCCTCCCCATCATCAGGTGGGCAGCTGCTGCTTGTTTGAACTGTGTGCCCAAGAAGACAGCACACTGCCAGGCATCGTTCTCAGTGCTGCATGGGGCTTACCTCATTTAATAGGCCTAAGAAGCCGTGAGACAAGAAGCACCTGTCCAACTGTACAGGAGAGCAAGCTACAATACTAGGCTCTAAGCCCTTTGCCAAGCAAAGACTAGACTGAGGCCCCAGGCCTGGTTCTTGAGTCTGTCATCAACTCTACCCCTTACTCATGACAAAGTCTTGCCAACTGCCAGGACCCACACAAAGAGGCCAAGAATCTCCATCAGTGTCCCTATAACCTACTGGTGCTCATCTATGAGGGAAGACAAAACATCACCAAAAACCCCCGTGTCCAGGCTGCAGGTAGCATGGCCATAGTCACTATAGGGATACAGAAGGATGGTACAAAGATGCCCTGCTTCCTTTTGCTCCTGCAAAATGGGCAAGCCGAGACTCAATTGGAGCCCTACCTAGCTCTCCATCCTCTGGGAACCTCAGACTTCTGGCCATGGCAGGCTCTTCTCAGGCTCGGGTTTGGCTCACTAGTATAGCACACTTGCTTTTGTGTATAAATGTCCATCAGAGACCCAACTGCCTTATGACCAAGCTCATGCTGCTGTTATGGCTAGCAAAGGAAGCAGCCTGTGGCTGAGGAGGCCCTGCTTGCCCAAGGAAACTACAACAGAGCAGACCCCTGAAGCCACCAGTTCCATGTGGTGTTGTCCTCACTGGGTCTCTGCCTGAGCAGTCCACTCTAGCTTATGGCTGCCAAGAGGCAAGTCTTTGCAAACCCACAGCCTTTGTCAGGCCCTAAGAACACTGGCAATTAGCACTGCTGGGGCCTGCAGCAGGGTCCAGACAGTGGAAAGCCTGTGCTGCTGGCAATGCCAGGTGTCTCTTCTGACAGCCAGGGCGTTTGGCGGATGATGTCATGTGCTATGAAGAGCCCTGCCCTGTAAGTTAACAATGAAGCCTGCAGTTTCAAGGTCAGACTTTATCTCACAAGGAAAAGGGAGGAAGGCAGGGACGGTACCTCAACAGCATGGTGGCTGTGTGGGAGGACTGTGCCCAGCCTTCCCATGGCTACCAGCTCTACCTCCTAAAGCTGTGGATCTCAGGGAGAAGGGTCTGCAGGCAGGTCTACACCCAGTCAGATAAAATCCAAGAGCGCAGGCACAGAAATATCTTAACATGCTTCTAAGCCTGGCTGCGAGTGGGAAGGGCTTCTGTCTCCTCTGAGGCCTCTGACGCCCCATTTGCAGTTGCACAGACACCAACAGCTCTTTCTTCCTTGCCAGCAGCATCACTGACAGACTAAGAAAGCCAGTGCTCCACTCCTGTAACAGCCTCAGGCCCGCCGGAAGCCTACAGCTGTGCCAGCTGTGTGCTCAGACCAACCACATGATGTGACTCTCATCCACAGTCCCTCGTTTAAGTCTGAGAAGGGGAAGCAGCTACTCCACCCCTGCTCCCTCTGAAGACCAGCCCAAGACCAGAGCCTCTAGCTGCCCACAGTGGGGATGGGGCAGCTCTGGGAAGGAAGGCACCCTCATTGCTGTTCTCTGTGCAACCATCAAAACAGTGGATTAGTAAAGGCTGGCGGATCTAGCTAAGCAGAGACAGGGAGTGTCAGCCAAGGTAGCATCTGGGGCCATAGGACACTGACGTGTTCAGGACGTAAAGCACGGTGTGAATGATGTACGGGATCAGGTGGATGTTGCTCTCCCGGCCGCCCCCACCAGTGTCTGCACTGAAAGACTGCTCCATGGCGAAGCGTAGGAAGAGCAGTTTGATGTCATGGATGTTGAGCTGGTATGTGGGTTCCCGCTGGCCGGTACACTCCTGGAGGTAAGTGTTGTGCCTAGGGAGAAGCAGAGTCAACATGACATGGAAGTCAGACTCCTGGTAACAGCTTGGGGTGGAGTGCAGAGCTCTCCTGGTCACTCCCACCTGCTGACTGCAGAGGTCAAGTGGAGGCTGTCAAGACAGACCCTAGGACACTGCTGCTGCTACTATTGCTGTGACTGCATGTGGTGCTCTCAATGTGGCCAAGGGACCACCACTTTGGGGGCTCATTTCTTTCTTTCTTTCTTTCTTTTTTTTTTTTTTTTTTTTTTTGAGACAGGGTTTCTCTGTGTAGCTTTGCGCCTTTCCTGGAACTCGCTCTGTAGACCAGGCTGGCCTCAAACTCACAGAGACCACCGCCTGGCGGGGGGGTGGGGTGGCCCTCATTTCTTAACTGACAGATGTCATGGCCACTGGTGATGACACACTGTGGAGAAATGTGAACTTACTCATTCTGGTGACAAGGTGATTTATCCTTAAGAATGATCTTTTCACCCATATGTTGTGCTTTTTTTTTTCCTTCCTAAATCCATATACAATCGGTTCTGCCTCTTACTGACTGACTGGCCCTGGGTAAATGACTCCACTATGCCCGGTTATTCACGTGTGCAGCAGGAACACACAGCTGAGGATGCTGTCCACCACCACTCTGGCATCATCACTGCCGGAGTCTGGTGGACTAAGGACCTTATCCCGTGGGCTGTAGACTAGGACTCTATGAGGCCCCAAACGCACAAGGACCCCAGAAGCTTCAGCTATTACAGACTAGATGTGGGAACAGAGAGGCCTTAGAAGGAACTCCCATCCCAGCCCAGGTGGTTTCACAATCGAAAACACCAGAGCCATAGACCATAGAAGTGACCTCTGGGAGATTCTGACCCTAAGGACTAAGTCAGAGGTCCTGGGTGTTACAGGAAGAAAGCTAATGAGAAATTTTCCGTGGAACCCAAGAAACCAAGGATGCTGGTTTCACGCCAGCAGGTCACTTTAGTCAACCCTATTTTTCAGCCCTGTCTGCTCAGAACAGCTCTGTGGTCAGCAAACACAGACAGACATGGATGCCCAATGAAGTGTCCGGGAGATGGTATCACCAGGGGCTGGTCTAAGAGCTGATTCCTTCCATCTCCTGGAAACCGCCTCCTTTCTGCTATGAAAACACTCAACACTCACCTTGCTAAGCAAGTGGCAAAAGCTGATTCAGGGACGTGAGGGCCCCAGACTGGAAGGAGCCCATTGCACTTGGTGTTGGCATTCTGCAGGGCAGCACTCTCCCACTCTTCCCGGCCTCTAGCCAATCTGGATGGGGACAGGGAGGAGAGCAGGGACAAGGAACTGCTGGGATTAATCTGGTAATGAGGCACCTGGGTGCTGAGGGCTTGCTAACACTAGCCATTTGTAAACTCTACAGGTAAATGTTTGCTTCATTAATTCAGTCAAGTAGGACTGCTTCCACCAGCCCTTGCCAAGGCCAAACATCCAAAGCCAAACACAGTTTCTCATGTGCTAAGTACAGTTCATGGGGTCTATAGGGGCTAAGGTAGACACCCTACTGCTTGGAGATAAGAAAAGCAGAAGCCCCAGCAGCCCAGGGCCCTGAGCCGTGGTCCACTCATCTGAAGCTACACAGGTCCAGGCCGGCTGGAGCCGCTCTGCAAGAGCCAACGCCTACCTGACAGCAGCTAGGTGACAGTCGTAGTGCACAATGTTGAAATGGGACACAGTACTGTATCCCTGCTGTTTCCGGGGCTTGTTCTCCATCTCCTCCAAAGCTACCCGCTTGGTGAAGGTATAAATGCCTAAGACCTTTGTGGGCTGCAAAGACAACACAGAAGGGGGGGGAGGCAGTGAGGGGAAATTCCCAGCCAAGCTGTGCAAGGAGCTGACAAGACATGGGGACCTGAGCATCTCCTTTCAGATGGGAAAGTGGTCACTCTGGTGTGAGCATCATTTGCTGCCACAAACTCAAGTGAGGCTCAGTTCCTTGGGGCAGTATTGAGAGGATGCCTAAGAGGCGACTAGGTCATGACAGCCCTATTATGGGGTAAATAGGAACCTAGCAGATCCCAGGGTCCCACTCTTAAACTTCCAGAACCTTGAGCTCAATAAACTTCTGTGTGTATATGTGTGGTTTCAGGAATGGGAGCTAAGGCCTTGTGCATGGCAGGCAAGCATCCTACCACTGAACTACACTCCCAGCCCCAAACCTCTGTTCTTATAAATAATTCAGTGTGTGTGTGGGGGGGGGGGGGGGGGCAGAGATCCAAGCCTAGGTCTCTGTCTATGCTTCATCTACCTAGAAGGGAAATACACAGTGTCTCCAAGGCCACTTGCTTTACGAAGTTGTTGGGCAGCGATCTACACCAACCAGGACACTAGTCCTTCCACAGCCTAGGAGCAAAGTGGGACTGAAGAGGCCTCTCCTGGTACTGTCAGAAAGCAAACAGGCCACCTCCCCACTGCTCTTTCCAGGTGTCACCTCACTTGGACACACTTAGAAAGTGGGGCTCTAATCACTCATAGTTGTCCTGAACTGAAGCAATGCAGTATAACCTGAAGTCCCCAGGCCTGGGGTTAGCAGAACATCAGCTGGAATTCTAGCTTTGCCATGTGCCCTTTGTATTCCTACCCATCATCAACTGGGGCCTTTAACAGGGTTTAAAGACAAGTGCCCTGGCATTGATAGAGGATGCCAAAAGATGGTCTCTTCAGGTGCCAGCGATGCTCATGCTCAGATCAGTCGGCCTTCCTGCCGACAAGGCCAGCAACTGGCCCTCGTGCCAGTCCCCCAAGACACGAGCCTGTCTCAGTACAAAAGGCTTGTAGGAGGCTGGCATGTCTAGACACAGAGCCAGGCTGTGCTAACTAACAACAGCCAGAGCATGTGCAGCCACGTGCTGCCCAGCAGCCCTACCTGGAACTTGTACCCCTCCCTGCAGATGCAGCATGTGAGGCCCGGCTCCTCTATCAGCTCTTCCATCTGCTTCAGGAGCGCGGTCTTGGTCACCACCTGGCCCTTTTCGTTAGTCTAGAGGGACAGAGGCAGCACGTCATAAGAGGGTTCCCACAAGCCTTCTCACCCCGGCCTGAGGTGACCACACAGACATAAAGGAATGCGGTGTGGAGGGAGAACTAGGAGGGCCTTGGTGGCCCCACAGTGGCAAGCACTCTAGCACTCAGCCACACACCTGCTGTCTCCACTGCTTTCTACTGAGGGAAAGCTCCGGGATTCAGTGAGGAGCCATCAAAGCAGAGGACACCAAGCGGTGGGAAGCTGGCATGCTTCCATGTTGCCACTTGTTACCAAAAAGCCCCTTTGGTCTGTGCCAGCCCCACCACGTCTCAGTTGCCAAGGGCCGCTGTGTTCTGATCATTTACTGTTCCCAGCAAGTGTCAAACTGCTGACACACGAGTTTGCTTGTTAAGACGAGGCTCTTCCAGGGCCACCATTTCCTCCAAAGTAGGACAACAGAACCCTTTGTGTTGATCAGACCCTGTTCAAAGTCCCGTCCACACTTAGTAGCTAGGTGCCATGGCCAATGTGCTTCACTTTATCTGGACACGGTATAACGATGTCAAGCCACAGGACCACTTGAGGGTTTAAATATATCTTATACATGAGGTTCTTACAGTGTCTGGCATGCAGCAAATCCTGGATATACAGTAATTAGTATCTCCACTTTTACTGTTTGCACGAACCTGCCAGGTCACTTTACTCTGAGTTCCCGAGTGTAGTATGGCAGTAGTCACATCTGGAAGTGCCCAGCAGCACACTACCTCTTTCCTTGTGCAGCCCTCACACATCCTGCCCAGCTCCTCTGGCAAACACATTAGTCTGCCTGGGGCGGCGGGGGGTTTGTCCACAGTGTAGACTTAGAGGCCTTACCGTCATGCCCAGAGTGCCCAGAGCCTTCTGCCTCATGGCCATGGCCATGCGCTTCTTCTCTGCCCGGGTCTCCCTGCGGGCCGCATCAATCTTCTTGTTCACATCAGGGTGTTCTCGAAGGGCCTCCAGCAGGTTCTCAGCCAGGGTTCCAATGCCCTCGTCACTGGATACCTGCTCTAGTTTATGCAGGTTTGGGATGGAGTCCGTTCCAATCAGAACCTATACAAAGAGATCCAGTAAGACGGATGTATCTAGTTACAGAGCAGCCTTCCACCAAGGCTCAGTCAAGGCCTTTGACCATTAGTCAGGGTACACAACCTATCCAGTTATGGAGGGAACCTGTCACCCAGGCCCAGTCAATACTTCACAATCAGCCCAAGTGCACAAGCCTGTGTCACTGGCTTCACAGAGGCCAGAGCCTGAGATTCTCCACTGCTTCAAGATGCAACTGGGAGGTCTGGCTTTGCCTGTGACCTCTACCTAGTTACTTGCACTCGTTAGCTCCAGCATTCTCACCCAGGATGAAGACAGTGTCCAGGCAGCTGTAAGGACGGAAAGTGAGACAGCATGGGAAGCACCATGCCTGTGAAGGGAAAGCCAGAGAGAGCTGCTCCTGCTGAAAACAGTGGGAGCACCCGGCAGGGTCTACGGAGGAGCACCCCGGGCAGAAGCCCTGAATTCACAGGAATTCCCTAAGTTCTGCATATGGGGAGCTGCAGCCGTCAAACTGGTGACAGCCCTCCCAGTCTACAAGACACCAGAGGCCAAACTCCAGCATGTGGGGGTGGAGATGACAAAAAGTTCAACAGCTATCAACCCTATGCTTGGCAAAGCTGGCTTCAGGCCCCTGTGGCCCCACGTGACAGGAGTGGAGGCAGGTGTAGTGGAGAAAGGCCTCCAGGTGAGCTCGGTGGGGGGGTCTCAGGCGTCACAAGTTAGTGGTGGGATTTACTATGTGTGGGATGTAAAACTGAAAACAACAGAGCCCACTTGAGAGGTGAAAGTTTGAGTTGCTTGCCTCAGATCACTCACTAACTCGTAAATCCACCCTCACTACAGGAACACTGCAAACCCATACCTCAGCAAAACTGCATGTTATCTCATGCCTCATGTTCCTAAGTGCTGAGTGAGCCCTGTTTAAAACCTAGCAAACTTTTTCCACAGGCACCCACACCCCAAACTCGACACCCTCAGTGTTTCTGTGAGTGTGCATGTGCATACACGGAGAGGCGTGTGTGAAGTAGGAGTAGGGAAACCACATTGTCTACACGATGCTCTCACACACAGGAAGGGTGGTCTATACATGCAGGACCTGTGTACCATCCCTCTTCTCTCTACCCTCAACCTCGTCCATCTCCTCTGATGGAACAACCATTCCCTTCATCACTGAACCAAAAGACCGGGCAGAGTTCTAAAGTTACCAAGCCCTTTCTCTCTCCATATCCCAGTTAAACCCCTCCCAGGTCTCTGCTGAGCCCATTCACTAAGTTGCTCGAGCGGCCACTGACAAAAGCCCAGCACACATTCATCGTCTTTCTAACTTCTTACAGCATGCATGGCACTGCCCTTGGAGGAAGACCCATGCTGAGTATGGTGGTGCATACCTGTGATCAGAACACTTAGGAGCCAAGGCAGGAGGACTGCTGGGAGTTTGAGGCTAGCCTGAGCTTCACAGGGAAGACTTGGCCAGCTAGGGCTGCACACTAAGATGTGTGAAGAGCCATCACATTTAGCCAAATCACAGCTGTTCCCTGGTGTCCTATCCAAAACACAGCTGTTACAGGAAGTGGAAAAATGTGTGCAAAAATCTTACTAAGAAGGCATATCAACTGTGGCTATCTACTGGATTGAGACAAAGTCTATTAACAATAGAGATCTGAGTAAGACCTTCACTGTATATGACTGAGTCATTACACTTTTGAGGTGAGTTATCAGAACAGGCTGCCAAACGAGAATGCAGAACTATATTCAATGCAGAACGTTTTAAAAGCAAAATATTAACTCTACGGATTCTCAAAACTCAGCATTAAGCCTTACACCATCCACCTAGAAAATGGCAAGACACAAGAGTCATTTCATGCAAAAGACACAGACAAAGCACGGGAAAGGCAGTGTAGCATCATTAACCATCAGGGAAATGCAAGTCAAAACCAGAGCCAGGCACCACTGCACTTAGCAGTGTGGCTGGGGTAAAAATAGCCAGCGAGTGCAGCAAAGACAAGAGAAATGGGTCACTCATGCACTGCCGCCAGAAATGTAAAGCGGGTCTGCTACTCCAGGAGAGTCTGGCAGCTTCTTTTTCTAATTGGTGTGTGCGCTATGTCCATGTGAGTATAGGCACGTGTGTGGAGGGCAGAGGAAGACTGTCTGAGCTACTTCTCCCCTCCACTCTTGTATGGATCCTGGAATATAACTCAGAAGGTCAGGCTGGCATGGGAAGTATTTTTACTATTTACTGAGCCACACTGCTGGTCTGGCAGCTTCCTATAAACTAAACATGTAAGTACTACCCATCAGCTACTACCCCACTATCTACACACTCCCGGGCATGTGCCCCAGAAAATAAAAACATTCACCTCGGTTTGGTAAGTAATACCCCAAATGTGAAATGACTAGCTGTCCTGTAACAGGTGGATGGTTACAGCCCGGGACGTATCCCTGTGGCAGGACACTACTCAGAACAGAAAGGACACAAAACATGTGCAATGACCCAGGAGTCTCTTCAGAAAATCCCAATGAACGGAAAACGCCAGTCCCAAGGTGACATATTCCATGGGTCCACCTTCGTGACATTACAGAAATGGAGAGCTTAGCAGGAGTCTGTGGGAGGGGCACAGAGGAATGTGGACACTATGGAAGGGCAGAAGAGGGACTCAGTACCGAGGTCACTGTTGGTTTTAACATATGCTGAAGTTCAGCAAGATGTTTCTCCAATGAATCACTGCCCAGGGATCTATAGCTATCTATAATGGGTTAGAAAGAAAACTTGCAGCCCATGTCGTCTGTGTGGCATGGGTGAGGAGCCGTGAGTGGTTACCAACAGTGAGGAGACCAGGAGTGGGCTGCAAAGTTGTCAGCTGTCTGGGGCAGAGCAGAAAACAGTGGTGATGGCGTTTCAAACACCCAAGTGACTGAACTGGCCAGCAATCTGAACTGTCAGCTAGAACTCTCAGTTCCACTGCAGCATGCTGAGCCCTGCTTAAGACAATGTGCAACTCACACTGCACACAGGGAACTAAAGCAGCTGAGGCTTCCTACCCTAGGAGCCTCATGCAACAGGGTAAGCCACACTATGGGTGACCTGCTGGTTGTACACAGATTGTTTATGACTCCCTTCTGTTACCTGTCCTGCCTGCAGAATGACGTCCGCAGACATGCTGGTCACTCACCTGGGTGGCAGGGTGCTGCATGGCCAATCCCCGAAGAAGCCTCAAAATAAACGGCAGAGCAGGGCGAGACAGAAACTTTTTCCAGATGTCAGCATCCAAGCTGCAGAACAGACAAGGGCACGTAAGCAGCCAGGAAGCCATGCTGACAATCTGCTGCTGAGACTGGCTTGTTCAAACAGGATCCTTCAAGAATGTAATGAGGGGTCACTAAGGGCAAATCCAGCTGAGAAGCCAGATAAAGATGAGCACCTGAACAGAAGCAGAAAAGTCCAAGGACGCTACAGTGGCTGAGTGGCCCCTGGACAGGTCCCTGAAGGGGGAGGGGCACGGGACACACAGGAAGCACCACACTAAGACGTTGAGAAAAAGGGCCATGTATGAGGAGGGGGCACAAAGCCCCAGGGAGGGCGCCTTACTTCTTGGCACTGGGGATGTGCTTTTTCATGTAGTCTAGAGCATTCTGGGTGATTCCCTTCTGCAGGATGAGATCCTTCAGCTGGTGCCCATTGCTGTTGTTCTTGATACCGGCGGCAATTTTGCAGAAACAATCCAGGAAGACTTTGTCATCCCCACTGTGATCTTCATCATACCTAGGAGAGCATAAAAAGTCCCAGCATGAAGGCAGAGCTCACATCACCCTTGGGTAATAACCAGGTGAACCACCTAGAGGATACAGTCTACACTCCCACAGGGTTGGGAGACCTCAGACCAGGACCTGCCACTCTCCCCTCCTACCCCGTGTCCAAGATTGCACTGTTCTTTTGCATCCTCAGGCTTTTGCAAATGCAGCTCCCCCCACCTTGTCAGGTCTTTTCCCCTCTCATTCCCTTCCCATACTACTTTAATATAATGTGATTTGGTGACTGCCACCCCACTAGACAAAGCCCCTTAAATTCCAGATCAGAGACACAAAACACTCAACAAAAATCCAGGTGACTCGCTCAGCCTCACAAAGCTAGCTTGGGATTTCTGTGGGCACTGCCCCAGGGCTTGCTGTATCAAAGTCCAGGCTCATACTTATCAAAGCTGCAGTATGGCTTGAACCGCTCCACTAGGATCTGCATCTTCTCCACCTCTCCGAAGGACAGGTACGGGATGATACGCAGCAGGCCCTGGAGCACACTAGGGTTGGAGCGAACGAAGGTGCTGTTGATTTGGTCCAAGAGCATCACCAGCTGATCCTTGTCACCCGTGAGGAGGAGGTTGCCCTGCAATAGAAGAGGATGGCTATAGCCAAAACTGACCCCCAAAGTGAGCCACTCTCACCAAACAGAGCTGTTCTTGGTGCTTGCTGGGGAACAATAAGCTGCCTGGGTTTCCACTGATGAGCTTCCAGCTGCTGTGATGGTTCTCAGGTAGCCAAACTATACCACTGCAACATCCTGGAGGCAAAGGCCTAGCCCAACTGCCAGCCCAGAAGGGAGAAGTACAGGTGCAGACAGGAGAGACCACAGTGGGCTGATGTCAACCCTAGACCTGACTGCACCAGGCATGTCACCTCTCAACTGTCAAGTGAAGGGCTGAACTACGGCACTGCCTATTCATCCAGGTCATGCCTGGGTTCCATTAATGAGCACCTTCAGACTGAAGTAACGTCCTTGGCAGCTCTGTCTCCCCTGAATGCAAAGGTCTCAGGCTCAGCACAATGATATCACCCTCAGTAGAGTCTGGTCATTCCTAACATGAGCGAGTTCAGTCATTCTGGGTTGAGCTCAGCTAGCTCCAGACAAGCCCACTGCTGGTTCCCAGTGTCTATAGGCAGAGTACAGGCCCCACTCACCTTGTCCTCACTCAGGGGCTCTGCATTGGACTCGTCTAGAATTATCTCCATGATGCTCAGCACCTGCTCAGCCACAGCTGCTCCTCCACTGTCCTTGCTCTCTTGTTCAGCTACCAGAGCCTGAAGGAGGAGACCGAGTGACTCTCAGGATACAACCACAGCAACGCATTGCTAGTGACCTTCAGCCTTCTTCCATGGTCTTGAAGCACAGGTAGGGGTGTGTGTGTGTGTGTGTGTGTGTGTGTGTGTGTGTGCGCGCGCGCGCGCGCGCGCACACGCATGCACATACACCCATATCTGAGAGGAGGACAGCAGAAATGTGATGTTCTGGGTACCCTGAGGAGAGAGAGGCACTACTTTCTTGCAGTGTTGGGTCTGTTCTATAGACTTCTGCTCCTGGACTCAAATCAACGCTCAGCAAAGGGACAGGAAGCTCTGAGGTGCCACAAGAACTGCATGAGTGGGAGCCATCAGGAGAAGAGAGCTCAAGGACTAGGCCTAGAGCTGAGATCTCTCTCAGGACTCCAACCCCCATCTTCACCATCTGTGGCCCGCACTCTTACCAGGTTTAGAGTGCCCAGCATGACATTCAGCGTGTTCATTTCCAGCTTGACCAGCTGCTGCCGGTTGACTTTCACCTTCACACAGTAACTAAAGAGCTTCAGCAGCACCTGCAAAGGGAAGCCAGTTCAGGCAGGCCCATGAGAGAACCCACGTGTGTAAAATGTGCAAGCATGAGTGAAGAGGCAGCCATAGAAAAGTGTCTAAGGGGACATATCCATTAGGAGGTACTCTTCCTGAAGTGCAAGAAGAGGTGACCCTTAAATGGCATGGTCCAGTGGCTGGGCTCTCATACCAGGCTGGCATCTTAAGTGGCAACATTCTCCAGTTCCCTCTACCACCCCACATGATGGCAGTGACAGTGACTCTTAGTACATTAGGTGGTGTCCCACCATCCTGGGGAAATCCAGCACCAACCAAGACTCTGAACTAGTGGCAGACAGAATATGCCAACACACAGAGCCTATGGAGGCCGAGAAGCAGGTGGGCCACGTAAATGACACCGGTTGTTTGTCCTCATACACCTCGGAAGGTAAAGAGATTAGTGAAATCTCTGTGGTGCCACTGGAATCCCCTGACTAGCGAGACAGATGACCGTCCAAACACACGTCTATGACAGGAAAAATGAGTTAATTACAGAATCTATTTAAACGGCAACTATAAAACAACAATGATGACTAGCACAAGAGCAGTTATTAGGGGAAACAGTTCTTGGTTCCTCTGATATAAAGAAACAGGAGAAGACTGCCACCACCCCGGTTTTAGGTGGAGTAGGTCAGGAGGAAAGCAGTGGGAGACTTAGATGGCAAAGGTTTGGGAAAACCAGGTCCTTCGCTGGCTTGCACTGGCGTCTGCTGCACCACACTGTCCTCTAGTGTCAAGTGGCTCAATGGCCACAGCTTTGTGTACTGCCCACAACTCACAGTTAGGAGATGGCGTCCCTGCTTAAAATCTTTGATTCCTGCCAGTCTGTTAAGCATGCATTCCAGACCCCCACACTGGGCCATCACACCAGCCATCTTGTACACTTCTTCCTCATCTTCCTCTTCATCTGGGAGAAAGGGGAACGAGGAGGAGGAGAGAAACTGAAAAGGGAAGTCAAAGAATCAAAAGGCACAACCCTCCCCTAGGTTGAGTATGTGGCTCTTTCCTGAGCTGCATTAAAGGTCATTACTGTGACCTCTATGCTCTCACTCCCATAGCAGCCTTGCTCAAAGTTTAAGTCAATTAATGTTTTCTGCTATTACAACAAAGTACAAGCAAACCACCTTTTCAACTTTTTCAATGAAACAGAGAGCTAGGGCAGAAAGAAATCTGAACTCAAATCTGCTAACAGCATCTTTCCCTTAATAGCTTGAATGTTTCCATCTCAATAGGTATCCGAATCAGGCCGTGGATGCCTGTCTTTCTCCCCTACAATTGTGATGCAGAGCACAGGCTACCGCCTGGGACATGGCTGCTCTGGCCGGAAGTCCAATATGCAACACCGTATGTGGAGAGAGCCATACCTGTGGTGGAGTCCAGGGACTCGATGAACTCCTCAGTTGCATCACCCAGTAGCCCCCGCATTCGATAAACAATCCTCATGGGCTCTCCCTAAGCAGAGAAATTTGGAGAGGTAGACTTAAAGACAGACCTAAAAAAAAAGGTAAGCCTTCACCCCTGGACTTGCTCAATGCCTTGGTGAACAAGGTGGGGACTGTGAAGCAGCCTGTAATTTAGGTGGAAGACTCATTGTGTCCAGTGTCTGCTGTGGGCCTGGCACTGCACCGTCAACACTGTAGAGACTCAATCCTAGTTATGTCATCAGGACGCTGGTAAACACTGCGACAACTAGTCCCCAAGTGTCTTACTCTGTGCTGAGTCCTACGCTGATTAGGCCTGTTAGAAAAGGTGGGACAGCATGCTTGCCTGGGCTACAAGTGGAGGCCCATTTCAGGAGGCGCTCTCTCTCCCCACTAGGGCCCACAACCCAAAGGATCAGGACAAACAAGTGTATCTGGACCAAAGAGTTTGGTTCAAGTTTTAGGAACCGAGAGCAGGCACACCAGACTTCCTATGGACAGACACGGTCTTCATTTACTACACAATAGAGAGGGTTCAACCCAATCACCAAACTGACACCCACAGTCTGGAACGGTCAGGACGGAGCTGCTCGGACAGTCGGCCTGTGCTAGGCATCACGCTGGGGACCCTGGAGGTCCAGCCTCAGTTCAGAGATGAGAAGAGACCTTGCACCTTGCAAGATCACCATGACTCCTTGAAGCTATCTGACCTACATGTAGCTAAATGCCTCCCAAGCTGACAAAGTGATATATTTTCCTCACACCCAGGAAAGAAGTGAAGCTACAGTGGTTCCAGGCAGGCCACAATTAACGTCAGTTCCACTCGGTCAGTCCTTAAGGCAGAAAAGCCAGCCCACCCACAGCTCCGGAGAAAAAGCAAGCACATACCTCATTGGTGGTACACCAGACTTTCTTGTAAACCTCTGCCACAGGAAGGTCCAGACTGATAATTTTATTGTTCACTAGGAGCTGAAAAGTAGAGGAGGGGATTAGTACACAGAACTATGCAAGTTCACATCCAGACTGCAGGGCTCAGGGCTCAGGGCTCATGGGCTACACTTGTCACTCATCACAGGGCTCTGTCAACACTTACGCTCTAGGGAAAATGTACGTGTGTATGACACCAGCATTTTGTGCATAGTGCTGGGGACAAAGTCCCTTAACCCACCATGGACTCCAGCTTTCACCTGACTCAAGACCTTGGATCTTGAGCCCATTTCAGGCTCAGCACCAAAAAACCACCTTTGCCTTTAGTCACACAGATGCTAACACCAGACTTGAGAAGTCGTCTGCCAGAAGCACAAGGCTCAGGGTGTTACCAGGGGCTATGACCCATGTACTGGAGTCAAAACACCAGGATTCCTGGGGCTCCACCAACCTGGAACCTCTAGAAAACTCTGCCAGAGCAACAATAACAAAATTCTACCATCACTCCAAGCAACAACCATCAAGCGCTCTCCTGTTTCATGCCAGAACTGGACAGAGCCCTCCATGGGTTTATCAGCAGGAGAGGCAGAAGACAGGACTATTAGCCCCACCTTACAGACTAACTTCCTACCCACTCACAAGAAACACACAGGAAACACCCAGGTGTGACCCAGCCCCTGCTGCTGGTGAGTGACCAACACAGCTTCTTACCTCCATCCCACTGTCATCCTCCAGAAGAGCCACCAGGTCACAGTCCTGGCAAATCTTGTTCTTTATGTCCCTCATAAGAGGCCCAATGCCTGGCTCATTGCTACTATACGGGTTTCCAGGCATCCTGCCCTGTAGAAAGTCTTCTTGCTGGGGATCCTTCTCCAGGGTCACAAAGAACTCAGTGACTTCATTCTCCTCCTAAAGGACAGAAAGAGGGACATGTCAGAAGGGACAGCACAAAAGGTTTATAGCACTGACTTGTTCTGTGGACACCAGGAGGAAAACACAGCAAGTGTTGTACACTCTTACACATTAAACATGTTAATGGACAGGTGGGCCCGAGATCATTCTAAACACAATGCAAGCAGCCTGGAACATCACATGCTCCTCACAGCTTAATGAGGAGAGAGAATCTAACAGAACAACAGACAAGGAACAAAGTGCTGTCTGGTGAGAGGCTGACCAGTCTGAGGCCAGGCGAGTCACTGGAGACTTGGAGTGGAGGAGGGGCTTCTCTCTGTGACACTCAGGCATGCCAACCCCGATGGTCTGTCATCAGTTAATGAGGATG
Source organism: Peromyscus nudipes (assembly GCA_902168325.1). Classification (NCBI taxonomy): domain Eukaryota; kingdom Metazoa; phylum Chordata; class Mammalia; order Rodentia; family Cricetidae; genus Peromyscus; species Peromyscus nudipes. Next base: position 12,701 of record CABHPH010154653.1, on the reverse strand, counting down.
CCGGTATTTCCCTCAACCATGTTAAAGGTCTCTGGACCAGCCCATAGGAAAGATACACAGGTGGCAATCATGCATATCCCAAGGTGACGAAGAGGAGGAGGAAGAAGAGGTGACAGTGCACCCAACTCTACACCCAAACTGCTGCTGCACCGCAATGGGATGTGAGACCTGTTAAAAAGCTAATCCTGGCCTTTAGGTAGGAAGACCACTGGCCCTCCTCTCAGAGAGGAGGGAGATTAGGAAGCTGCTTCTACTCCTTGTCAGTGGATCTGGTGACAATGACATGAAACAGTCCACAATTGGGGAGCGTCGCTGCTGCTGACACCTGTGAGTCGTGGGGAGCAACAAGCACATTGCTTACAGGGTAGATGATGCTGCACAGCCTCTCAAAGATGAACACAGGGGTCCGGTAGTCATCCAGACTGTAGCGCTTGGCTGTCTCAATGCACACAGCCATGAAGGCCTTGGTTTCAGACTCTGTACCTGCCAGAAAGCATAGTGGCCAAGTGAGTTAGGAAAATGCATCAGCCACACGAACTGAGCTGAGACAATGAAACACCATCACCGCCAGGTATTTTCTGCCTGGTAGGTTTCTGAATGCTCTCCATGATAACATCAATAGTTCCTATTGAGAAGTCCTACATCCCAATTAGCTGTGTGTTTTTGTGCTCTCTCTGGGAGCACAACACCTCGTTTGACCTAGCATCCCTTCCCCAAACAGGCTCTCAAAAGCACCAAAGGACTTCCCTCTTGGGTAGTCAGGCTGATGAGGTTCACAAGCTGAACTCCCCACACCCGACACTTGAAAACAACTTCAAATTGTCAGTGAACTATTACACCAGTGAAGATCAAAAGTCCACAGAAGGAGTCAGGGCCCCAGAGAGAGGCAATCACAGCAGATTGGGTCTTAAGCTTTAGTTTCCATGGCCTGTCAGGATCCGAGTGCTGGTTCCAGAGTCCTGAATCAGCTGAGATGGGGCAATAGTAGGAAATACCCTGCATCCCCCTGGTCACTCACACCTGGTCCCTCAGCAGCACAGCTACTCTCTCAGTGTGAAGATCAACGAGAAACCATTTTCTCTTTTCTCCATCCATACAACTGAAAGCAAATTGTTCCTAAATGGTAATGAGTGGAGGCACAAATATGAGTGCTAACCAGCTATCTCCTCCCACATGTGTGGCACCCAACTTCACACTGCCGCAAAGTCTGAGAAAGCTGGATGAAGGCATGCCAGGGACAGCCTAGGAGTCCTTACAGAGACAGCAGTCACAGACCCACCGGAGAAGACCAGCTTGCGCAGGGCCTAAAGAATGTTCTTTCCTCTGCTTTTGATTTTCACTAATGTCTGTGTGTCTGTATGTGCATGTGTTTGAAGTACAAGCACCTTCGGAGGCCAGAAGAGGATGGTGGATCCCTTGGAGTTATAGGTGGTTGTGAGCTGTGCTGAACCTAACTCAGATCCTCTGCAAGAGCACTTAAGCACTTAGCCTTCTCCAGCTCCTCTCTCAGTGGGTGTTTTGGTTGTTTTGCTTTTGTTTCTGTTCTTTGAGACAAGATTTCTCTGTGTAGTTCTGGCTGTCCTGGAACTCGCTCTGTAGACCAGGCTGGCCTCGAACTCAGAGATCTATCTGCCTCTGCTTCCCCAGTGCTGGGATTAAAGGTATGCACCTCCACTGCCCGCCTTCTTATTTTATGAGGCAGGGTTTTGTCATGTAGCCCAGGTCAATCCTCCTGCCTCAACCTCCCAAGTGCCAGATAAAAGGCAGGTGCCGTCATTCCTGGCTTCTAGAATTTCTACAATAAATTTCAGAAATAGGAAGTCACCACCCTTATCATAAAATATCAGTTTGAGAACACCATCTAGGAAGCAGAAAGGCAAACTGTAGAAATGAACCACAGGAACTTTAAACTTAGAGTAATCAGACGAAATATGCTTTATAAACTTCAAGATTATGAGAAAGTTAAGAAATGGGAAGTCTCAGCCAGGCAGTGGTGGTACATGCCTTTAATCCCAGCACTCTGCAGCCTCAGTGAGTTCAAGGGGCCATCCTGGTCTACAGAGTGAGTTTGAAGCCAGCCAGGGCTACACAGAGAAACCCTATCTTCCTATCTTGAACCCCTCCCCCACAAAAAAAGAAAGAAATGGGAAGTGTCTTGGCTACAAAATCTAGAGCGCTAAGAATTCAACAGTAAAGTAACAGGATAAATAGTACAGAAGAAAGACAGGGTGGAGGTGCCCAAGAAAAAGGTAGCGAGAACACAGCAAGGCCACTGACATACAGAATGAGAACATTCCAGGTGACTGAAAGCACCAGCCTGACACCTCCAACCCCTTCCTTCCCTCTGAGCTCAACCCAGGAAAAGTACACATGAGCCCAGCTCTCGGACTATAACACTGAGCACCACAGTAAGATTCGTCACCCTTCCTCTGGTACTGTGTGGCACTGAGAGACAACGCACATGTGTACCTCACCAGCTCCAAGCTGCCAGGTGGGGTTACCTGTGGTCATGTCTTCCAGCATCTCCAACAGCATGTCCTGCGTCTCGTCGATGAGCTTGGTCCTCTGCAATACTAACTTCCGCAAGCACAGGTACCCATTCAGCACAGTGCCCACCAGGCGGCTCTTAAAATGCCTTTTGATGGACTCTACCTCTACAAAGGAGGAGAGAAGGCCTGCAGGGACAGGAAAACCTGCTGTAAGATCTCTGGAAGAGAACACGGAAGGCCTGTGCCATCCAAAGAAAGGAGAAAATAAAAAAGCAAGGAAAATTTTCTTTTGTACAGTGCAGAGCAGATGCTCACTGAGCCAAACTGCCAGCAGTGAAGAGCTCAGAAGTGCAGGCCCATCTATGAGGAGACAAGTCCCAGAGAGGAGTCATCCAGCACCCAGGAGTAGAGGCTCAGGCCTAAAGCATACTCAAGACACCCAAGGGAAGGGCCGGGTGGCTCTCTACCTGTGAGACTTTTGAGGGCATAGCCCTGCTGCAGGTCTGTGCTCAGGGTGGCCTCCTCCAGGGCCAGCAAGCGGGCAATTTCCTGTAAACGGGATGACAAGCACAGTGTGATGGGGACCACCTCCACCACCATCCCATGATGTGGCACCAACCAGAGGTGCTCAAAAGTCACGTGTTCGCTCTAATCCTCAAAAAATGCCTTTCTAAGAAGCCAAAGGTGGCGGAAATACTGCTGAAGAACTGTTCAACCCTTAAACAGCTGAAACGCCCCCAACAGACTGCCTCGGCCATTCTAGTTACAGTAAAATCTGGAAAACAATTCTTTTTACCAAATGCTCCTTCTCAAAAACAAGAATCCGACAAAGCTCCTTTCCAGAGACAGAACTGGGGAGGGACAGATCAATCACCTTGGTGATGAGGTTGCCCACGTAGGGCAGGACTCCCCGAGCAGCCAGGTAGACTTTCCAGTGACACGAGGCGATGAGCTTCTGGTAGAGGGCCAGGTACTCCGCAGCACACTCCCCAGCTACACTCAGCTCATCCAGGTAACTGCACCAGAGACAGGGTGCCCTTAGAGACCAACACTGAAGAGCCCAGTAGCTCCCTCCTCTGTATCTACTGTTCAGCCTATCTCCCTCCTCTTCCTCCTCCTCAAGGTCGACGGAGGTCATCTGAGAAACCTCACACTTCCCTCGCTGAAAGGATTCACAACACTTGAGGGAATGACTGCCAAGCTTCTGTGCATCTGTGTCTCCATACTCACTGCCCAGGGACTGCAGAGGACAATGAGTGACAATCATGTCTGTACTCAGAGGCTCTCAACAAATACCCACTCTGTCTTACCACTAATACCCTAAAGCTCTGTCTGGTTTCTGTGGCAGGGTCCAAGATGGTTACATAGCACACACGGGTGCCTCCCAACCCTGACTTGTATATTCACCAGAGAACAAGGACAAGGCTTTCAACCATGCTAGCCACTGTCCCCACCTACCCCCACAGGGTACCTGGTGAGGAGGTCGAGGACCTGCTGCTTGCGGCTGGGGACAGTGGCAAGGGCTTCCACGATGGTACATGCTGCCTGCCGAGCCGCCTGTGTTGCTGGGGTAAAGAGCACCTGCCAGACACAGGAGAAGAAATGGGGTGGGCTCAGAGCATGAGCTGACTTCCACCTATCTAGAATTCTAGAAATCTCCCTGGGCACAGTGAAGAGTCCACACCAGCAGTTAAACCAGTACCCAGTGGCTGCAGACTGAGAAAGGCTGTTAAAGAGCTTTCCCGCTTCATAGAAACTTCTCCAAGCATCTTAGAGAACTTATCTGTCCCTAGTTAGCATTAACTGTCAACTTGACAAAGCCCAGAATTACCGCAAAAGAGCCTCAATTGAGTAACTGACTTTATCAGGTTGGCCTGTGAGCATGCCTGTGAGGGACTGTCTTGATTACTGATACAGGAGAGCACAGCACGCTGTGGGTGGCACCATCCCCAGGCAGATAGTCCTGGGCTATATATAAGAAAGCTGGCAAAGGATGAGCCTGCGAGCAAGCCGGCCAGCAAGCAGTGTTCCTCCACGGTTTCTGCTTCAAGTTCCTGCCTTGAATTTCTGCCCTGACTTCCGTCGATAACGGACTGTGACCTGGATGTACAATCCAAATAAATCTGTTCCTTCTCAAGTTGATTCTGGTCAGTGTTTTATCACAGCCAGAGAAGGGAAACGAGGGAGGAGAAAACAACTAAGCATTCTCATTGGCAGGCCCTTGAGAGTTCTTTCTTGGGGATACCTGTCAGTGGGGTAACTAGTTCAACGTAAGCTGAGCATCTTGCTTAGCAACAGATAACAGAGAATGACTTTTTTGAGGGGAGGGGTGGGGGTAGGGGTTGGTTTGAGACAAGGTAGCCTTGGCTGGTCTAGAACTTGCTATGCAGACCAGGCTGGCCTCATACTCTTTTCAGATCTACCTGCATGTGCCTCCCGGGTGCTGGGATCAAAGGCCTGACTATGAAGTTAATTCTTTAAAACTTAGCTAGAAGGAGGGAGAAAACAGTGGACCTCAATATCAGAAGGCAGCAAGGGGCATGAATGCAGGCACTGGTTTGCTCCTCTGAAGGAATGGGTGGATGGCAGAGAGCACAAACAGCAGAGGACAGCTCTGCGCTGACCTGTCCCTGTTGGTGGCTGTACTCAACAACTTCCATTTGAAGGGACGTGAACAAGAGTAAATGGAAAGCAGAGACAGCAGGGCAGAAAAGGGCAGGTGGAGGGTACTCACCTGCCGCAGCCAGTTGTTGTGGCCGAGCTTGAGGTCAAGAGGAGTGGTCCTCTTCCCCCGCCGGCTCAGGAACTGTTTCCACCTCCACACGTACTTCTCAGTCAAGTAGAGACGGTGGAGCTCTGACTTGCTGGGGGACTTCCCGTTGCTATCTACCCCTGCAAGGTAAAGATGGCAGGCCAGGGGGAGAGGGGCTAAGTAGGACAGCACAGAGGAAGCAGGGCTGGTGAGAGGAGCCGGAGGGAAGAGACACACCTCGGATAGGCAGACACTTTTTCCAGGCTTCATAAGATGCCTTGGGGTCTCTCTTGAGCCACAGCTGTGCCTGGGCATGGATCTCATTGCAGTATGGCTTTACCGTGGTGAGGGCCTCGACAGGGACGTCCTGGATAAGGGAGCAGAACAAGGTGAGAGGTGGCCTGCAATGGCACTGACGTGCGAAAACGACATGCAGCTCTGCTGCCTGCCCCAGTGTGGGTTCTTGCTAAACCTATCTGCACCAAGTGAGGAGTGCCATCTCCGTGCTGATGCTGAGGCCACGGACTTCAAAGTACTGCCTTCCTACAGCTGCATACATGTGGCTACAGTTACTAGACAACCAAAGTGGAGTTTTACTCTCCACTTAGTGAAGACTTACTCAGAGGCTATGAACCCCCTCCCCCATGCCCGATAGCACAGCACCTTGTTCTTTTTGCTGGTTGGGGCAGGTGGTTTAATCAGCTTCTGTAAGATTCGCAGGCACATGAGGGTGATATTCTCAACAACCACTGGTGTTTTGATGTTCACAGCCATGAGGAAAAGGCTGAGGGCTGGTGAGGAGCAGGAGTCACAATCAGTACACATGGGTCACCTGCCCCAGCAAGGCTGCCGAGTGCCACCTCTTCCACCACTGCACCTGTTTTCTGTTTCTGAAAAGCACCCCCAGGTGGTCCTCAAGCTCACCACAGCGTAAGCGCAGTTCCCAGCAGCCGTCCTCCTTGGAAATGGAATCCGTCAGTAGCAGCATCTCATACTGAAGGCTGCTTGCCTGGAAGGCCAACAGGATGAGGGGAGTCAGGGGGTCTTAAGAGTCCAGGGACCAGGGCAAGGTCTAAACTCTGATTACAGGACTCCCACTCAAACCTCTAGTCATGGGTGGCCTGCCAGGACAAGGAGACATCGGAGACCCTGTGCTATAGGCTCTAGCTGGGACATAAACTCTGCAAACAGGCCACTCTCTCCCACCTCGGTCTCCAACACTGGCCTGGAGAAGCGGCCAGGGACACAGAAGGACCATGAGGGTGAGATCAGAAACCGCTCTGCTCACCAGGTCAGGATTGGCCCAGTGTCCCTTCAGGGCTGTGGAGACTTTGCCAATGATCAGGTCATTCATTTGCTGGGTGGCCTCTGGGTTGTCTCTGTGGAAGGAAAGTTAAGAGTCTTGTTAGTTACAGTGAGCATGCCATGCCCCTCTTCACACCTAGAGGCCCAGAGAAAATGAATGCATGGATGGTGAAGGTTATCTGGCCCCAACTTTTCTACTTTTTTCCCAGGAACAAGACTACATCTTTGACCTTACTGGGTCTGTGATGGAAGAGGATTAACACAGCCCCTTTTCCTAGGGACAGCGATAGAAGGAAGGATGCATTAGCACAGAGGGCCACGCTGCGGGTGGCGGGGCCCTAGAAGCTGCTGATGTCCATCTCCAAAACCCGAGTCCACGCTCTGTGTGGGCCCCATGTCACTTCTTCCACAGCACCCCACTTCCCATCTATGTTCCTCCTTAATAACATCTCTAGTGTTATTAACAACAACCAAATACACCGCACACCAGAAAACCGAAATGCTCAAACGGCACTCAGGACCCTACAGGAGCTGCTGCTTCCAAGTGCTAACATTCCTTTCTCCACACCACCTGTTTCCTTGTGCTCTCCAGCTCTGCCGGCCTCTGAAACTCTCAGCATCCTGGCACACCTCGGTCTCAGCCTCTCTAATAGCTGCTTCCTCACACACAGCCCACAGTCTTGCTTCTAGAAGGCCTGTTCTCATGTACTACCCCTCAGAGAAGTCATCCTACACCTGGGACTGCTAGCCCTGTTCTAGCTGAGTAACCTTATTTTCCAACGTATCTGTCATTATTTATTGCAACAATCCCCATCTCCAATGTAAACCACTGCATGTCCACAGTGCTTAGCAGTGCCTGCCACTCAAGTGCCTGCTGTTCAGTGCATGTTAAATGGGAGTAAACAGCACAGCATGTAAAAGGTATCCAGCACCTAAGATGTTCCAGAATTTACTCCATATAGTAACCAGTAACAAAAAGCACGACAATGAGGTTGTTATTTACTCAATTTTAAAAAAGTATTTTGTTTTTAACTATGTGTATGCATGTATGACTTTCTGAGGGTTTCTGCAACATGCGTACAGTACCCGCAAAGGCTAGAACAGGATGTTGGAGCCTCTATAACTGGAGTTATAGGTAACTGTGAACCGCCCAATGTGGGTGCTTGGGAACCAAATTCCAGCCCCAGCCTTCTCTCCAGACCCTAATTACTGAATTTTCACACATCTTCACTGTCTTTAAGGTATTTACTATGACTGATACTTTTCAGATGAGTCTTTTGTCCAAGTGCAGTGCACAGTGCCAGATCGAGCCCAGTCCTCTCTGACTGGAGTTTAAGTACTCATCCCTAGCCCCTCTGGTTCTTCTTCTTGAGTTCAAGTGTTCCTTTATTCACTTATCCTCCCCTACCACAGAAGTTCCCTCAGGACACACCATCTGACCCAATCAATGGACCACTCACAGGACACACCACCTGAACCGACAGACCACTCACAGGACACACCACCTGAACCGACAGACCACTCACAGGATACACCACCTGACCCAACAGACCACTCACAGGACACACCACCTGAACCAATAGACTACTCACAGGACACACCTCCTGACCCAACAAAGCACTGGCGAGCAGACCACTCAAAGAGCTAGCTGACTTTGGTGCTTCCCACATCCACTCACCTACCACCTTCCCTCACTTCCTCTGGGACAAGCCAGTTACCACTCGGCTCAACTCTGCACCCCCTTGGGCTAGCACTGATGCTGCCACCACCCTGGGTCAAGGAGCAAGTTCTGACCTAGTCAGGAGGCACATGAGTTGGCGGACCTCCTCCCGAATGGCTGCAGCCCCTCTGCGGAGGTTGTAATCAAAGAGCTCTCGGATGAGGCCCTGGGAGACGAGGATGTGTCTCAGAGCTGGATTGGTGGCCAGGGCCCTCAGGAGTGTGATGCAATGCTCCGTGACAGCTGAGGCACAGCCATAGCACTTGGTGGAGGAGGTGTGGCCACAGCCTAAGACCGACAAAGCACGGTACTGGCTGGCAGTGAACGTGGGCTGCACGGATGTTCGGGATGACTTTGTGGCTGCTTCTCTCTGCTGTAGATCATATTCTAACAGCTCTTTGCGTGAAGCAAAAACTTTCTAAGAATGGGAAGATAAGAAAGAAATTGACAAAGTAAATAAATGAAGGAGAAAGAGGAAACTTGGTTCGCTATGAGTTTACATGTATGATAGAATTTATTCTTCTACTAACCCTACCACTCCTTTATTTTATCCTCATTCAACAGAGGAGGAAACTGGAGCTTACAATGATGGCTTGACCAAGGTCAAGGGCAGAAGTGGAAATCAGACTGATCATAGGCCCCAACTCTTCACTGCCACAAACACTGTCTTTTAAAGGGTTAGAAAGCCAGATCATTTAGCAAAGGTCGTCGGCAACTTAGGGAGACAGGGCAACTGGCTGCTCTTCTGGGATGAGGCTCCACTGCTGATGGCCAGCATCCTACCCGTGGAAATCATGTGGGAACATTAAAGGAAAACACGGCCGACCTTGGCTAACCGCAGCTGGAGAGCCCTGACCCTCCCAGCCTGCGAACATGGCGTCCAAGAGGGCACAGAATCTCAACACTCACTTTTAAAAACAGAAACCCCTCTACTAAATAAAGATGTGTTGTCTACTAATGTCCCACGGCCATTATGCCAATTCTGATGCAAACAGCTCTCTCTGACAAGTGGCCATCACCCTAGAGAGGGTGGAATCACTGGTGCAGCTGCTGAGCCAGCGTGGCCTGGATAAGGGCAACACTAAAAATGGGATCTTTGCTGGGGTACGGGCTGCTCTGGAAGCATAAAGCCCCCTGCAAGCGACTCCCATTCCTTACCTGGATGATTTTGGAGAGCTCATCAAATGAATTCTTGCAGTCTCCACAGTACTCCTGAGCCAGCTGCAGAATATAGCGATTCACACTGGCTGAAGTGGAGCTGATGCCCCCTGCCGTTCCGGAGTCTTCCTGCAATCCCAAGAGGTCAAGTGTGAGACTTCTGCCCTAGGGATGACCTCACCAAGGGCAGCCTTCCACTCCTGACCCAAATGCCCTCCGGTCTGGGACTACCTGTGGCTTTTCTGGAGCTGCTTCGTTCACTTTGCAGAGCAGGTTCTCCAGCTGTGGCCGATGTCCCATGAGCTGATGGTAAACACGGTCAGCTTTGTCCAGAAGTGTGTTGATGTTGGAAACGGCCTAGACCAAAGAGACAGGCTGAGGGAAGACTTTTCGGCTTCATTCTCCCTCAGTGGCCCTAACTGCTAGCCACGCACTAAACATGTCCCCTACACAGACCAGGCACATGGCTCCACAAAATCTGTCCTTCACGACAACCCTAGGAGGTGACACGTTATTCTTAATAGCAGTGTGCAATGTACATGGACTGGATTCAAACAATTCAGTGCTGAAAAGTGACTCAGCATGGCAGGTCACACACACAAAACAGCACAACTGCTGTGAGAATTTTTGTCCTTCTGACCCCAAAGACAAATGTCCCACTGTCACCCTGAACAGGCACCCCCGCCCCCTCCAATGCCCTTTACTACCAGACGCAGCTGATGTTGACTATTGTCACCTGGCTCCTTTTGTCCTGAATCTGAACTGACCTGCTTCCTTGAGATGCTCATTCTGCACCAACAACACTTCTCCATTGCTATGCTTGAGGTCAGTGTACCTTCTGCTACTATGGACTCTACCCAAAAGCTAGTCCCATTTTTGCTCGTTTTCTCTGAGGCTTGTAAACTGTGAGTTGAAGGCTCAGTTCACTAGACCAGTTCTCCCTGAAGTTCAGAGGCAAGCCATGGCCTGGGCCTTGGCCTGATGCAGCCCTACCTTCTTTCGATCTTCTTCGTTCTCGATGGGATCCACAGCGCAGCAAGGCTTGGCATAAAGCATGAAGTCAAAGCGGGCATATTTACAGAAGCCACAAGCATTACAGAGGAAGGGGTCCTTTTCATCATAGTTGATGGACCTGAAGAACCAAAGTGCTCAGGTCAGTGGGAGCAGAGGTTGGGGGTGAGAAAAAGTGAGCTACAGAAGAGAACGCAGCACATGCTTGCCCTGGGTGTGCAGGACAAGTTACCTGCACTTGTGACACTGGTATACATTCTCCCCACAATTGCCACAGACGCCTGGGTTGGCGGGGACGGACGCACTGCAGCGAGGACACTGAAGGGTCTCTGTGGAGGCCTGGTAGTTCTCGTAGAAGTCTGCAAACTCGATCATCAGGTTAGAGGCCACAATGGGCAGAGGCAGGTCGATCTTGACTTCTGTCTGTCCAGGTGTCAGCTGAACTTTCTTGGCTTTGTGCCAGCGAGCTGGCCTAGGAGGGGTGACAAAAGCTATGGAGCAGAAGGCTGAAGAAAGAGCCCATACCTGACCCTCAATGACGAAGACTGACGGTTTGAGAAAGCCCACCCTGCTGATTTCCCTAAGGCAATTAGGTGGCTATTCAAAGAAAAAAATTCTCCTTCATGGTTTCCTCTGAAAAAAGTATAAGGTGGAGCCCTCTCCAGGGTAGTCGGGTAAGTGCAGTCCACATGCCACCATCAAGGAAACTTTCTCCTTGCAACAGACAGAGACCAATATAGAAAACCACAACAGATCCAAACGCAGAGTTGTGGAGCCCAGTCCCAACTGATCCATCTACAATATAAGCCCTGCACCTAAGGCTCGTGGATCACTGCAGAAGGATCCTAAGAGCCACAGCAACAGGAAGTGTGCTGTCTTAGACACACCAGAGAAGCTACCCTCATGGTTTCACTAACATGGCTGCCTGAATAGACAGTGTGCTAACATGGATGGGAGAGAGCTCACAAGGTCTCAACTGTAGAACTACAGGCAGCTAAGGAATGCTGAGAGCAGGAGAAATAGTCTTCCCCGGGGAAGAGCACACCGATTGGCTATCCAGTATCAAATGGCAGTCCTGAAAGCATTACCAGTGGCTGTGCTTACTCTCTGGGGGAGAGAGAGCCTCCCCTGACAGGCAGCAGCCCTTTCAAGGCCAACGACTTCTCCAAGAGCAGACTTGCAACCTGAGTCACTGGTTACTGTGAGCTGCCCTCTCCTTCTATGTATACAGCAGTGCTTGAGCCTTGACAGACCAGTCACATCTACCTCTGCTCAGCTGTAACACCCCAGACTTGGACAACACAATGCAGCTGGTGCCGCAAGCCTGTGACATGCCTACCCCAGATGCTGGCTTACATACAGGGGGACAGGCACATGCAGAAATGGAAGAACATGCAGTGGAGAAGACTCAGAAGAATACTACCTGCTCTGTGAGCAGATGCATGGCTGCTTTGCCCAAAAATACCAACTACTTTCCAGTGCTCAAGGTTTTCCATAAGGCAAGAAGACCTGGAGCCCCTTTTCAATGCTCCCACCCTGGACAGGCTGTGAGGAACTTTCATTGCTCCCTAGGGAGCTACTTAATGCCTTTAAAATTCATTCTGTCAACTGCTGCTTCACTGCTGTCCCTCTGCCAACACTGTTGTGACTGAGAGGCTGCAGAGCCTCTGGGCATGTCTGCCCTGCCCCCTGCAGGACACAGTTGCACCTGGCAATACCCACAAAGCCCGTACTTGTTTTTCAACTCCACGATGGCCTGCACAGTTCGGTTGTTGTAGTACAGGTTGATAGTCCGCACCATCTTGGTCCGCTTCAGGTCCCCAATTTTCACTGTCACCTTGCTGATGGTGTGACTGCCAATGAGCTTTACAACTTGCTGGGTGGTGGTGTACCGTGTGTCCACTTTAATGGAAGACAACTTGATATACTAAATACAAGAGTACACAAAACACAACATGATGAGCATTAGACCATCTACCTTCTTTAATGTTGATCAACACAACCCCCTTCTCCACCCACAGATGAAGTTTCTACTCAAGGTAGCAAGTGTGGCAGGCAAGAAACCACAGTGCCAGGCAGCAACCTGAGAGGAGCCCCTACATAATAATAACCAATCTTTGGAAACAGGAGCCACAGGGCTAGAAAACCTCAAGACTGTCCGGCTCAAAGTACTACTTACACAAAATGGCACCTCGGGATTATTACACACCAGGCAGGGGTCACTCTCCAGGTAATAGCCATCAAACTCCACTAAACCAGACAAGGT